>WTSP01019674.1:62987-118451 GCA_025331215.1 Actenoides lindsayi
ATATAGTGCTAATAAAAAAAAAAAAAAAAAAACAGTAAATTCGAGGTTTGTTTTGGTGATAAAAATTTTTTAAACCGCCCCCCTCCCCCCCCCCCCCAGTAAGTAGGGAGTTATACAGTGCTTGAGTAAAATACAATTAAAAATCCAGAGTGATAAACTTTCATTGTTGATTTGAGTTGCCAGAAAGCTAATAAAACAATATGTGGAAAACAATGTATATGGGTATATGTATACCCATATATATTTGTATAGATTTTCTACGTGTTCTGAAATATTTTTTTCTAGAGTAGGTATTATCCAGTTCACAAAGTGTGACAAATCTTGAGACTGGCTAGTGCACCACAGTAGAAAGGAGAAGAGGGGTCAAATGCGTTCCTGTTTTGTTGTCTCTTCAAAGCATCCCAGTTTTGCTGTTGGGAATCTAAGCACAGATGCTAATGTCAGGCTGTCCCATGAAAGGGATGGGATTGCTCTGCAGGGGAGGCAACCATGTAAGATTTTGCAAGATCAGGGAATTTGGACTGAGTCCGTCAAAATGTGTCCTTCCAGATTCTATTTCCACATCCTTTCCTGTGCCAACTATGGCTTCAGGTCAAAGCCTACATTTTCTTTTCTTTGAAACTTTGGAAAATTAAGTCTTGTACCCAGCTGGCCTTTTACAAAGAGGGAGAATTGACTTAATTACTTCCTTTTTAATTACCTAGATTTCAGATCCCCTTAGACTGTGGCAAAGGATTTACTACTGAAACACACAGCTGTGCATCTGCATACTCCTGAATTGCAGGACAATGTGTTTTAATTCTGCACAGTCAAAGAAGTTTCTGCCTTTGGTTTTTATAGGCATGCATATTTATTGTTCCTTTCTTAGGTCTGTGATGGAAGTGAACCCTCAACTGTGAGAACAAGTGAAAAAAAAAAAGAAACACAGGATGGGGCAGAAGGTAACAGCAAACAACTTCCTTCTTTTTTCTTGTTTTGTTGGTGGGGTTTTTTTTTGTTTGTTTTTTCCTTTTGGTTTGTAGGTTTTGAACTACACAAGCTACTACATAGTTCCATATTGCAAGTAACTTCTCATCACAAGAAAATTAAATTCTTATGAGAAACCTGTTCTGGCCTCCATTGTTGTAGTGTAAAATTTTTAAGTGTAGCTGTAGATAGTGTCCTTTGAGTCATCTGAGAAGCCTTGTTTGTTACCAGTGATCATCTTATATATCAAGTCATCTGGGAAAAGGCTCCTCTCATAGCTTATACTTAAGTCTTTCCAGATCCTTAATTTATCCTTTCTAGTTTATCTCGGCTGTATAGTACTGGTGATGAAGCTCTGTACATAAGCTCATCAATGCATACAAGAGAACAAAAATAAGTGGACTGTAAACATCCAAGAAAAAGTGAGAAGTGGTTGTATATCAGCAGCTCAAAATGAAAGAAAAACAGGGACAGAAGAAAAAAGTTATTTACCTTTTTAAGGAAAATGGAAAGGAAATAGCATTCTGTGTGCACAGGACTGCATTGTGTTCAACAGCGCCTGATTACACTAGAGGGTTGAAGTACCCATGGAAGACCCCTCCGTCTCACTGCCAGGTAGGGCAGAGCATCACATGAGTCCTTAGCCATAGTTTCTGTTTTGAGAATATGAATTTTGATGAAATACTTTGACGAAGCTCTCTGTTGATCTTCAGGTCCAATAGTAAAAGGGTGGCTGCCCTGCTTCATCTTAGGTTTCTCTGAAGTAGGAATTGCACCATGTCTGTTACACCACCAAACCCATCACTGTAGAGATCAGGATATTAACAGGCAGCCATTTGAGCTTTAAGATACTGCATTGCTGTTCCTCATTGTTTGTATGTTGTTTGGTTTTTTTAAATTCTTCTAGGGGACTGGATAGCACATAGGTGTTACAGTGAACTCTATAGCCACTTCAATAGTCAAGCAGGCAGATCAGGTTCTCTACTGCAAGTAATTTACCCGTCATTAAGCCATCAGATATAAAATTCTGCTCCTGTTCTGTTCTAGAATACTGAACAGTAGTATTCTGCAAAAATTGTTACTTTAGGATCAGACTTAGAAAATGGTGACAGACAATACAGGATGTGCATGGAAGTTGAACTCTGATCTCAGAGGTCTTTTCCAGCCTCAATAATTCTGTTCTGTTCTGCTTTGGCAGAGGGGTCGGACTAGATGATCTCCAGAGGTCCCTTCCAATCCTTATCATTCTGTGTGATTCTGTGTAAACTGGGAGAGATTAATATAAACCAGGCCCAAACATCACCAGATCTATGTGTTTTCTTCCCTCCCTCTCAGCAAACCTTGCTCCAGTAAGAACAGTAAAAAATTGGGAGGACAGCCAGACTGCTGGTTCAGCACAAGGGAAGGAAGAAATGCGTGGTGCTTGTGTCAATAAACTGCTCTGTAGGATTCAGATCTGGAAAATTACCAAGCAATTATTACAGAGTTTTTATCACATCTGGTTCTTTTTTTCCAGTGGCCCTGATGAACCCTTCAGAAATGGGAAGTTCTGAAAGGCAAATCCCATATGCTAGCTCTCCTCAGCACAGATTGCAATGTGGATAGCAAATGCAGCCTGCTTACATCCTGATACACTTCTACTCTTGTCAAAGTGCTAAAGTGGGCTCCACTCCCAAGAGTGGATCAGGAACAAAAAAGTCGGTTCAATTTGCAGTCAAACTATGCAGGTTTGGTGGTGTTAAAAGTACTGTGCCTATTTCAGTGCTGTGTTGTGATCTTTCCTCCAGAATGATGAGCAAATTAGTGTTATACAAGTACTGTGTGAATTTAAGGCAAAAAAACCCCAAACCTGTTATTTCAGAGATAGTAAATAGTTATGAAATCCAAATACATGATTTTAAAGTGGGAACCCTCTTTGACAGAGAGGTAGTACCCACTTTACCTGAAAAATAGGAGTATAATCTCAGACATTATAAAAATATATCTAAAGTTTAAATTGAGATAGCTTAAAACTTGTAGAGTGAATGACTCTGTTTGGCCCTTCTCCCAAGGTAATGACTCGGTTCCTAATTTGGTGTTTGAATGCTGCATTCCCAAGTGCTTCTCCTGGACTGAAGATGATACTGGTTTGCCCTTAGAGCATACATGGGCTGTGTGAATGTGTGCTCACTCCTCCTTTCTTGCCAGTCCAACACACCTTGGTTTCTTGCCTGAACAATGTAAACAAACTCATGGAATAATAGGAAACCAATACATTTTATTCTTTTCTGCCTGATCCTGCTCAAACAGAACAGTCTAATGTGTTCCTAAGATTATTTTTTGTTGTTGGTTTTGAGGTTTTTTGGAAGGACCCTCACTTACTGGCTTTAAGTGCCTTTTCATGCAGGTACAGAACATGTCTACAGGAAATAAAATTCAAAATTATGTATTAAGTTGTCAAAAGGCGTTATCATTTTAACAGTTCATAACACTTGCTAAAGACTTACAAAGGTAGCAATATGTTCAACAGTCACAAAAGAAAAAAGTCATTCTCTTTGGAGGCCTGTGAAAAGGAGTAAATAACCATGTTGGTTGAGAGATCTCAAGTAATAAAAAGGAAAGAATAAAGCAAGTGAAAAGCTAAATATTCATTAGCTTAAATAGGAGAGCAGTAGAAGTCAGTTTACAGTGGGAGTGTAGTTGTCCTGAACACACAGGATCAGCTGCAAGGGAAGAATGTTACATAAAACCTCTGTATAAGGGCAATCTCAAAGCATAATAATCTGTCAAATGAGTTGAAGATCTGTGTGTACTGTGTGTAACATGACAGAAAAGAGCTGTAATGTTTAATTCTTGATAGGGAAAAGGACTGAAACATAGTTTTATTTTTTAAAGAGTTTTTCTGCTTTTCATTTTACATGGTAAATGAGTAATATATGACTTGAGTAGATCATGGAGCAGATTGTCTTGAGTGCCATCATGTGGCACATACAGGACAACCAGGTGATCAGACCCAGTCAACACAGGCTTGTGAAAGGCAAGTCCTGCTTCACTAACTTGATCTCCTTCTATGACAAGGTGACCCACTTAGTGGATGAGGGAAAGGCTGTGGATGTTGTGTACCTAGACTTCAGTAAAGCCTTTGACACCATTTCCCACAGCATTCTCCTGGAGAAACTATCTACTCATGGGTTGGATGGGTATTCTTTTGCTGTATAAAAAATTGTCTGGATGCCCAGGTCCAAAGAGTGGTGGTGCATGGAGTTAAATCCAGTTGGCAGTAGGTTACAAGTGGTGCTCCCCGGGGCTCAGTATTGGGACCTTTTCTCTTTAATATCTTTATCAATGAGCTGGACAAAGGGATTGAGTGCATTTTCATTAAGTGTGCAGACGACACCAAGTTAGGTTGGTGTGTCAATCCACTTGAGGGTAGGCAGGCTCTACAGAGGGGTATGGACAGGCTGGATCGGTGACCTGAGGCCAATTGTATGAGCTTCAAAAAGGCCAAGTGCTGGGACCTGCACTTGGGTCACAACAACCCCATACAACACTACAGGCTTGGGGATGAGTGGTTGGAAAGCTGCCCAGTGGAAAAGGATCCTCAGGTATTGGTCGATAGCTAGCTGAATGAGCCAGCAGTATGCTCAGGTGGCCAAGAAGGCCAAAAGCGTCCTAGCCTGTATCAGAAATAATGTGGTCAGCAGAAGTGATTGTCCCCTGGTACTTGGCACTGGTGAGGCTGCACCTTGTATACTGGGTTCAGTTCTGGACCCCTCACTACAAGAAGGACACTGAGGTGCTGGAGCATGTCCAAAGAAGGGCAACAAAGCTGGCGAGGGGTCTAGAGAACAAGTCTTGTGAGGAACAGCTGAGGGAACTGGGGTTGTTTAGCCTGGACAAAAGGATACCCAGGGGAGACCTTCTTGCTCTGTACAACTACCTGAAAGAAGGTTGTAGTGAGGTGGGGGTCGGTCTGTTCTCCCAAGTAACAAGTGATAGGACAAGAGGAAATGGCCTCGGGTTGTGCCAGGGGAAGTTTAAGTTGTTTATCAGAAAAAAATTCTTCCCCCAAAGGGTTGTCAAGCACTGGAACAGGCTGCCCAGGGAAGTGGTCCCTGGAGGTATTTAAAAGACATATGGTTGTGGTGCTCAGGGACATGGCTGTAACCTGGAAGTGCTGGGTTAACAGTTGGACTCAATAATCTTAAAGGTCTCTTCCAACCAAAATGATTCTGTGATAAGAGTGTAACTGAAAAGATTTCAAAGTTTTTATTTTCTATTTAAAATCATATACGAATTAGTGTTTTAGAGAAATGCTTGGTCAGTCCCAAAATTGCCAGCATCAGCCATTCTACCTTTTCAGTTGTAGATCTATCAGCATAGCTCCACTGAGGTATACTCTAGATTCTCTACTAAAACTTGGAAATAGCAAGGTTGACGCTTCCTATTAAAAAGAAACCCAAAATGTAACCCCCACCCCACTCCTGAACAAGTCCAGTCATTTTACGTGATCTTTAAACAGCACTGTGAACTGAGGAAAGGGTACAAGGCTAATGTGAAATACAGTTTCCACATCCTTATAGACAATATTTACATTTTTCTGTATCACACTTGCATTTCTCTCATGAAATATTGCATGTGGTTGGCAGGTTGGCAGAACACCAAAGCTGCTTCCTCTTACAGCTGCTTCCTACTTAATGAATGCACAATAGGAGCAAAGCCATATGACGACGGAGAAACTCCCCACAACAACAGCATTTCCAGACCTTTAAAATGTGTACAAAATTACTAAGACATCTGCTTCACACTGCACCTTCCTATGACCAGAGGACTGAAATAGGAGCTACTGCTTTATTGTTGGTTTACATCAGATCCCTCCCTGGCTGGTTGGAAGTATGTAGGTCAAGTATAGGCTACATTAGCATAAGAAAAGTCTTGGGGGAATGAGAAACTGTTTTCCATTAGTTCAGATTCATTACACAGTTTACACTATATATACAGATATACACACAGGGGAGGCCAAAGTTGGAAGCCAAGAATGAATTTGACCCTAGATATGTTTGATTATTGAGGTCTCGTATATCTGTTTACCTAAAGGAGCAGCTCTACTTTCAGGATTAGCTTAATCTTTAGAGTATGCCCAAGGTATCTTTCAGAGTCTATGGAAAGTGAGAAGGCGGCACTCTGGAAAGATTGAGTGGTTACACACACAGCAGGCAAAATTTGGAAATGTTTTATTCTGCTACTCACAGCGTAGTTGTAAGTAGTCAGTGTTAACTCAAATCCACCTTCTCTCTCTGGATATGTCTCAGCTCTAGATTGATTACATTGATATGGGGGTGGTTGCATGAAGCACTGTGTCTTACCAGAGAGTGGCTGTGGTGGCTGCAGCCACTTACTTATCTGTCAGGTCTCCTGAATTTGGCCCCAGCAGGCTGAGGTAATTTTCAGAACTCACTCAAGGGAGTATCAGAGGCTAGTCTTGTTTTGGTGTCTTTCAATTAGATGCAGAAAAATTTTCAAGATGGTGTGAATTTTCTTTATTTTTTTTTAAACTTGATGCTTCCTATGTTGTTTGGGTTGCGTGCTTGCAGCTCAGCTCTTTTGCTGACTACTGAAAGTATCAGTGTAGAGCAGCACATCCCTCATGCCTTCTCTCTTAATTAGCTTATCTGCAGACTTTTCTCTCCTTCAAAGTCAAATGTTGCTGTACCTGTAACTGTTCTCTGGGAATTATTTTTCTGGCTTGCCTTAGCACAGTTGTCCTAGACCATACAAAAATTTCCCACAACAGTGTAAAGAAATAAATCTATTATGTTACACAAATATTCTTATACCAAAGCATATGCACTGCTCATGGTTCTCCTCCTCAACTCATGTCCAGCAGTCTACAGTTTCTTGTGAGTGGGAGCCGTTGGCAGATTCATGGTCCTGCTGAAATGAGAAGGATTGAGTTGTTTATATTTGCCCTGGTTTTAAGAAAGTCTGAATCTCATCACAAATACTTGCAAGGTATTTGTAATGTCTTGTACAAGGAACCAAGTCCTGGACGTATCCTTTAAGAAGTACCACATTGCAAGAGAGATGGTGGAGAGATCAGAATCTTTCTTTGGCTAAATTGTCTTTGGTTCTTTGTATTGAAAAGTGTTATTTGCAATATACTTTTCCTCTTGCTTCTTTTGTGATATATTTTAACTTCAGACTGAAAAGCAATGGTTGATTTTCTGAAATTAGACTTCTTCTTTTCCTAAAAGCAGAACTGCCTCTCCCTTTGTTTCTTTGTGGTTGGTTTTTGTGGTTGGGTTTGTTTTGGGTTTTTGTTGTTTGGTTTGGCTTTTTTCATTAAAAAAAAACTTAAAAAAAATAATAAATCTCGATTTGTTTAGCCTTTGATTCCTTTGAGGAACAAAGAAAGAGAAGTGAGGTCATTGTTGTATACTTAGTAGTTCTTCCCTGCATCATGGAAACGTGTCCAAACAGTTTTGAGGAATCTAGACTCATCAGACTGAAGTGAAGACAGGAATCTTGGGACAAAGATATGACCTGTGTACTGCCTGTTATTCCGAGATGGTAATGCTTTGAATTACAGAGGAAACATTCTCTTTTGCTCTTGAAATTTTAGCAGCAGTAAGAATCGCTGATCTGTTTGCAGGATGTTACAGTCTTTGAGGCTGGAAAGTGTTTGATGGCAAGAAACTGCTGATGCCAAAGCTGGTGCTGGAAGATTCTGGGAGTTTGCTATTTGTTTGAAGCAGTTCACTTTATCTTTTCATAATTGATCAATAGGAGAAAAACATTTTCCTTGACGGCATTATTCAAGAAAAACTACATAAGATGGATGCTTGTAAGAAGTTAAATTTTCAGCTGACATAAAAGCGTCAAAAATCAGTGAATTTGACAACCAGAAAGTCCATCCACTTCACAACGTTAACTTCTGCTTGGTTTTAAACTTACTCTCATGCACTGAGTGGTGCTCAATTGCGCTGCTGTTGATTATTAGGTTTTTAACTCTGTTTTCAGGTCCAAAGTTCAATCTTGGAACAGATGAGCAGAAGAGCTTGGTTGAAGACATGCTGTTTTCGGACAGTGACATCAATTTGGAGATATCATTTTCAGAACAGGCAGCTAATCTCAAAGACGTCTCAGTAGGCAAAATGTGCAAGGGTGGAGGGGGTGACACCCTTCTCCCGGTAGGTGTTTCCTATTTATTCCTCTCATTCATTGTTTTTCCTAGTGGTACTGTTTGGATGATATTTATCTGATGGTGGGTGGATTAGATTTAGAACAGTGTTATCAGAGCCAACTTCGTGGAGATAGACCTTCTCAAGATAACTAATTTTTGGGAATAGTATTATCAATAACATGGAAGTAATTATTTCTAAACCTGCTTATGTCTTTATCTGTCTGGCAAAATGCTCTTCATGTGTAAGCAATAAAGGGCTAGTAATATTATGCTGGAATAGTGTCTTAGTGGTAGTTGTACACAAACTGTGTCCTTACTTCAATTGTTTATAGCCCCTGTTATCTGAGGTGAAATGCTTTACTTTTGTAATAAAAAACTCTATTGTCAATTAAAAAGGATTGTTGGATGGCTATAGAAACCTTGTGCAGTTATCCAGTGCAGATAGGTGAGGGATGAGAATGAAGAAGAGACTGGTCTATAGAAATCTAAAGTCAAATGACAGGAAATTAAGGATTAGTTTGTGCTCAGTTTTTCTATTTAGCTCTTAATAAAAAAAGGCTCGTTCTGAATGAATCCAAATGAATAGAAAAGGAGATCCGTCAAGGCATTTTGTTGCTGATACTCAGGCATCTCTTTGAGAATCTCTCTCTACCTAACAGTCCATGAACATGCAGTTGTATATGACTCATAAAGTAGTGACTGGTGTGAAAAACATCTTTTTTTTTTTTAAATTCTAACTGTATGCAAACATGTCTGAGTAAACATAGTCTGAAGTAATAATGTTTCACAGTTCTTCAAACACTTAATTTAGATAAGGACATGTGCAGTTCTTCAAATAGTCATTACCCTCGGTATCCTAGTTTAAACATTATAAACCAGACACTAATGGATGTTTAGAAATGGATTCTAAAGTGTTTTGAGTCATGTTTCTCTAATGCAGTTTATAACAAGAAAATGATAGCTATATTCTAGCTTCCTTCTGTATATATATTAATAATGTATGCATCAGCTGTATTTTTAGCTAGGCATATGAAGGATTCCTCAAAGACATGTCTATGGGATTTCTCTTTCAGTGATGAAATGAGTGGCAAAATGATACGGAAAGGAAGGCAGTTACCTATTTAAATCTACAATTTGTATTTGTTGCACCTTTGTCATTGGCCAGTATTTTAAACACATGGTTGTGCAAGTTCATGAAACCTCAAGGTGGTAAACTATGTAACTACAATTTGTGAATTATGTTTGTGTTTCAGCATGTGCCCTTGCAGTCATGTACCATAACCACTCATTCATTGTGCTATTGCTGGGTTTGTACAGGATGAGAGAATAATTCTAGAGTATAATGCAGTTTTCCAAATGGAAGAATGTCTTGTCAGCCATACTGCTTTGGGTCATGCACACTGCTAATGTCAGGCACAGACAAAACTTTTGCTTAGAAGCCTCCTGGTGAGAGATAGAGTTAAAAAGCTGTATGAGCTGGGAGGTCCCTTTCCCTTGCTCTCTCAGCTCTCTTTCTTATGTTGGATTCTGACTGCAGCTTCTGAGCATTTAGAGCACTAGAAATGAGCCATAATTAAGGACCCCCCTTCCCTAGGAAGGGAGAACCCCTTTATTATTATTTATATGGCAGCCAAATATGTTATTTTCTATGCACAAGTGCAGAGGGATTTCTGTCCCAGTTGCACGTGCATAGTATTGTTCATGGACAGCCATTTCCACCACAATAAGTTGCAAAAAGATGCAGAAGGTGGGGTGGTGGGGGACAGCAGGCGGGTAATTACAAGCAGGACAAAGCCAGACTCTTCTTGGAGGTGCACAGTGAAAGGACAAGAGGCAATGGACATAAGTCACTACAGGGGAAATTCTGTTTCGCGAAGCAAAAAAAGTCCCCATGAGAACATTAAGCACTGGAACAGGTGCCCACAGAGGTTATTTGAAGTTTTCAGAACTCAGCTGGACAACGCAACAAGCAACCCAATCAGACTTTGAATTTAGCCTTGCTTTGAGCAGTCAGTTGAATTAGATGACCTCCAAAAGTCACTAGGAACCTAAATCCACCTATGATTTTAAGATCATCTGCTTTTCAACCTATTTGGACAATCCTCCCAAGATTTAGTCAGTAACAGCAGGCTTCATGATGAAAGGTTGTGCCCTGAAGGAAACAGCCTTCGAGCTAAGCAATTTGTTATGACATAGATTGTTCACTCTGCTGCAAATCTCTGCTTTCAGAATTTCAGGCTGCCAAAGGACAAAACAGGTACCACAAAGATTGGTGACCTGGCCCCTCAGGATATGAAGAAAGTCTATTCTTTAGCACTGATTGAATTAACTGCCCTCTATGACATACTTGGGACAGAATTCAAGCAGCAAAAAGCTGTAAAAATCAAAACCAAAGGTGAGTTGGTGTTTCATATTCTGAATCAAGTATCTGTTTTAATCCAAGAAAACAAATGCATCTGATTCTTTATCATTTTCCAGCAGAAAATGTAATTAATATATAAATAGTAACATAGGGCCTGAGCAGCATTAATTGTATGCCGTAAGGCACACTTTAAGCAAGTTCATGCATATAGTCACTCCAGCTACAGGACCATGCTTTATGTCTAAAGTTAAAACTCAGATGAGTCACTGAGCAGATAAACCAAGGAGTGAAGAAGGGGAACTACCTTGGTAGTGTGCTGTGCAGGAAGAATTGTTTCATAGAAGTTTGTGTATGTTGATATATACCCTAATGAGGGCACAAGCACGTGCTCTTTGTGAATATTCCTTTCCTGCCTTCCCAAAGGTAGGTATTGAGCTGCCTTTTAGGTTGTACTCAATGATCTTAATGGTCTTTCCCAACATAAATACTTCTGTGATTCTACCTGACTTTTTTTTGCTTGTGTTGCCCTTGGCTGGAGATGCTGGGAGCCTTTGTCACCTGCTTTCCTCTTCAGTCTGGTACAAACTTTCCTGTGTCACAAAGGCCTTGCCCATCCAGTATTACTTGTCTATAATGCAGTTTTTATGCTGAATGGAATCTTATTAAATGGAATATATGGGCTGTTGCAGAGGATGTCAAGACAGCTGCAACAAGTAATTTTGTTCTGTGAGCTGTTGGAGCATATATATAATCACAGTGCTTTTCTTGGGAATATAGGATTCGTGTAAACTAATTTCATGATGCTAGAGGTTTTCAGTGGTTTGTTTTCTGTATTTCTGGCTTCTGCTAAATGCTTTACAAGAGCTTGAAATGTGTTACCGGTTAATCACAAGACTGTTTCAGTCAAAACCCTGTTGTCAAGGTTCAGTGCATGTGGCAGTGCAATAGCTCACTTTAAATAATTGAAAGCAACAGGGAGGGTTGTGAGATATACAGCAAGGGACAAAAGATTCTTCAGAATACTCTCTTCACTTTACAGCAGTAGAAAATAACATTTTAAATGCAAAAAGCATACACAAAAACATCTACAAGGCCTTGATCCCTTAAATGCATTTTCTTATTGCAGAAATGCTTGTGCTTTCGCTAACAGAGACAAAACACTTTCTTCTCCTGTATTTTGGGTCTTAGTTCTAATTGATTCTTGTTACCCAATTTGTTGTTAATTGAATTTCACCAACAGCATTATTATCTGTATGGCAGATAGTAATGAAAAACATTGAATTAATTAACTTTTTTAAAAGTTAAAAAAGATGGGCTAGACTCAGGGAAATGTGTAGGAAATACACAATGACATACATGTCACCCTTTCTGACAATCAAATGTGGTTTTGCAATATAATGCCTTCAGTGCCTTGTTGCTCTACCTGACCCTTACCTCATCAATCCTGAAGTGTTGTTTGGCCAATGGATTCTAGTGATGGTGGTTCTATTGGATGTTCCCCTTTGTGCTTGAGTATATAAAGACAATGAAAACAACTATTCTGGGGAATGCTGTGTGGTGCCCAATGATGCTTTTCTATTGACCTCCTACAGTTTGTTTCTCCAACTTCATCTCAGTAGAAACTTTTATTATTGACAAGGTCATCAAGATGATAGAACTATGGGGTGTGGATATTGACTCATGTAGAAGTCCCTGCATATTTTTCAGGTATGCTGCTAGAGATAAAAGAACTCACTGATCTGGCATGGAAACTGATGTTTCTTTGGCATATACTACATTCCCTCAAGGGCTGACATCTTTTTAGTAATTACAGCTGTTCTGTGCTCACTGTTGGCATGGCATCATACTAAGCAGGAGTTTTTAGCTACACGTGGTGTTATATGCTGTTTGAGAAAAACTGCACCTAACAGCAAATATCAGACCTCTGACAGAGAAGTCCTGTCAGCAAACTTTGGGTTAATCATTACTAGTGCAGCTCTCTTTTAATGGTCACTCACTTCTATTTAGCTGGGCTATGTCTTGAAGACTAAGGCTAGTTTTGCATTGGGACTAAATTAACTAGAGACTAGATTCCTTTCTATAAACTTTCTTTGCCTTTGCAATAGTGCAAATTTTCCAAGCAAGACTTAACTGTACTTTTGCTTTTATTAAAAACAAAAAGCAAAGCATCTTTAGCGAGATGGTGATCTTGCTGTCCTGCCAGGGTTGTATAATGCAAAAGCACAAGGGTTGAAAAGCTCTTCTTTCAAAAGCTTCATAGAGAGAAGTGCTCATAGTAATTCGGGGTGATAATTACATCTTTCTCATTTTAGTAGCCACATTTCTGGTCATTTTAGTCATGCCATTTGCATCTTAACTACAATAACTTGCATTGAGTGCTGAAGATCTGCGTTGCAGGGTCATCATCACACCCATTCTGCAAACCAGAATCACACAGATGGTTCATTTATGCAGTTTGCTTCACTGTACTGCAGAATATGTGGATGGCAATTTGAAGTCAAAACAGAAGACTCCTGATTTATAGTTGAAGGAAGAGATGAATGAGTGCTTTTAGCCAGAGTGCTTTGTGAAATAACTTGATTGACGAAGACATTCAAACACTTTGAAGAAAAGGTCAATAGCTCTGAATGTATTCAGTAGGCTTATCTCTTCAAAAATGTGGGTTTATGCCATTATCACATGTACTGGCACAGATGTGGATAATGTCTGTTTCTTTTGCTTTATTCTTCAGACTCTGGCTTGTTTGGTGTCCCACTGTCATTTTTACTGGAACAGGATCAGAAGAAGGTGCCAGGAACCAAGATCCCACTGATTTTTCAAAAGGTGAATCAGCATGAACAGATCCGGTTGTTACATACTTGCAAATGACAAACAAATAACATTTCATCCTGGATTTATTTCCTCCCCGTAGCACAGTTTTCAGTATATTACTATAATCAAACTTATTGTAACTTTTATTTGCAGCTTTACTTATTAATTCATAAAATGTGATACTTTGCTTTGTATCAGACGTATTTCAAGTTAAAGGAATAAAGTTCAGTTTTTGTTACAACTGGTCTCCATGATTTAGGCCAGTTTACTAATAACCCTGTGAAAACTGACAATCAGTGTAAGAGCCCACTGCAGCCAAATTATTATTTTTCAGAGCAAATACTTGAAATTCCATAGAAATTCTCAATCCCTGGCCTACAGGCTGAACCTGCCTTTCTAGGAAGTGGTTTTTCCCTTTCAGAAATTATTTTGGCCACAGGTGGGTGGCTACAGGGTGGGAATCAGGCTGGATAACTGCCTTTCTTGGTGGCAGCAGCCCTTTTCTAGAAGATTTGTTGCTTCTGGAGGGGCAGCAAATGGAGGGGACGCTTTGGCCCCAGTCATGTCATGGTAATGGGGAAGATAATAGGGAAGATGATGGAGACCCTGGATTTACTGCCCATGCATAGCAGGTCTCATTGCATGAGAAGGGAGGGGCCACAGTATATGGACCTCTCCTAACAGGGACAGAACAACAGTGCTGCATTGTCACTGTTTCAGTAGATCTGAGGACCTGCTTGTCAGGTTATTTTTCAAGAAACAGAAAACTCAAGAGTAGTTTTGCATCAGTCTCTCAAAACTATTGATGTGCCATTAATGCCAGAAATGATTTCCTCAGGATCATAAAAATACATTTCTGGGAAAGATGCTGTCTACAATAAGAGAAATCAAATGACAAAAAGTGATTGATCACTGTGCTATTCTAGCAGCATAGTAAGCATAGTTCTCCAAGACGACAATTCTACATCAACATTTTTAGCTTTTAGTTGTGATTCGTTTTGCAAGGTGCAGACATAATTTGGAATACATTTTTAAAAAAAATCAGAATACAAAAATGAAAAAGCTTCCCATTCTGCTTGTTCTCTACAGCATGTGCTTTCCAAGAGTATGGGATTTATATAAAGTGCAAGAAGGAACATTTTTATGCATACTGCTTTTTAAGTGTACCTTGATTACGAGTGAAAAGTAACAAATCAAGCTAACAGGAAACCTGCTTGATTAAACAAAAAATTTTGAATAAAAAGTACAACTAGTTTTTATTTCATTGATGAATTCTGATTTAAAATAATGACATAATTTAGCCTAGGGTTTTTCCAACTGGAAAATCTGAGGGTAATGTTGATCCATGAATTTCTACCAGAAGTTTCTGATGATAATAATCCAGGTCTCTGGCCTGCTAATGAAGCCGTGCAAAGCAGCCCTGATAGAGATGAAGAGGGAATTTTCTAGAGGCAGAAGGCTAGTGGTGGCCAGCAGCCGCCTCTTGCTGCCTGCCAAGGGGGAGCTTCTGAGTGTGTGCAAATGAATCATGGCTGCTGGCAGTGCCACCAGATGTTTACTCCCCTTAGATATAGTGATGGTGGCAAATCACAAAACATGCCACAGCATTTTTGTGTCTGACAAATCGGAATGGGAGCCACAGTCCTGGTGTAAGCCAATGTCTCAGTTTGGCCCATATCTGAGGCTAAACTATAGCAGTTGCCCTATCACTCTCCAGCAAAGAAGAGGTATCAGGAAAAAGAGAGAAAACACACAAGCTGAAATTAAAATGAATTTAATGAAACAGCAGAACTAGTATTGATGCCAGCATAACATAGACAAAGTTGTACTCAGCCCAGTAAATGTACAGCAGTCACAATAAATGAGCAGGCTGTCCTCAGGAACAGAATAGTAAGTGAGCCCTCACCCCTAAAGATGGAGAGAAGAAGGAGTCCCCATCCTCAGGAAACTTCCTTCTTTACAAGTTTATGGTATGGGATACACCTGTGAGCCAGCTCGGGTCAGCTGCCCTGGCTTTGGCCCCTCCCAGCTTAAGCTCCTGGCTGACTTGAAACTGCTATGGCCTGCATACCATGGCTGTCCTATGGTTCTGTCCCAGTGAGACCAGAACACCTGAGTACAGTGAGAGCTGCATGTGGGCAGTTAGCACATTTTCTTTTTTTTTTCTTTTTTAACCAAGGGAAATATACCAGGGTGATACCTTTAGTACTGTTTTCTAACTTCATGACTTTTTCTGTCTGATCTTTTTTATGGCATTTATCATTTACAGAAATATAGTGGTAGGTAAACCCCCTTTAAGTTCTGTAACTGGAGAAAAACACAGCTGAGTTCCATAATTTTTCGTATTTGAGCTGGCATGGGAAGGTAGGTAACAAAGGAACTGCCCTAGTTAAACATTGTGAGAACCATTTGTGCTAAAATGATGTCATCAGCTTTTGACATTTCAAATTTGTTTTGACTACTCTTAGATCCATCCTTCAGCGAATACTTCTAGGCATATCTTTCTGAGAATTTATGATATGTATTTTAAGTACTGTAACAGAATTTCTACTAATTTATCTAAGGTGTAGGATTACAAACTGTTGAGTCTGTTAGGAAAATGCCAGTATTTGCAAAACTGGCACTTATTTATAATCACCTTGATTTCTTTAAAGCCTGAGAGTACTTAGTTTTTCTCTGGTGTTTCATAAAGAAGAGTATTTGTGAGAAAGTTAGCACTGTATCTATCTAATTATTTTGATTTGGAGACATTTTAACAAGGGTAGTAATCGGGATTTATTTTAGAAGCTGTGTAATTTTGGAAAAAACCTGCTTCAGTCTTTGGAGGAAGCTTGAAGGAGGTCTAAAAAATACAGTTTTCCTTTTTAATAACATAGACAAATTCTTCTTTAACACTGTTCATAAAACAGGTGAGAGCCATATTAAAGGTTTTGTTCTACATGTACAATCCATTTGTAAACTGTGTGTTTGTGTTTCTATTTGTTACGTGTGTGTGGAGAAAAGCATGCCTCCACATACACGCAGATGCATACATAAAGGCCTCCAATATATCAGAACTATCTACTAGTAATTTTTAATTGGCATCTTTGTTCATGGAGTTTGGTTTGTGTTTGACAGCTGATTGCCCAGATAGAAGAGGCAACTCTGGAAACAGAAGGACTTCTTAGAATACCAGGAGTTGCAACAAGAGTAAAGGTAAAACATTGCACAGATTTTCAACATCCTCCAAAACTTCTCTCTGTTTGCTGAATTTATTTTGTCATGCAGATATATTTTAACACAAGGTTGTTAAGAACATCTTCAAAACCAGAAAGCAAAAGTCTCTTGAAAAAGAAAACTGAGTTATGTTATCCAGAAAGCTGATGGTTTCATCCAGAGTAGTTCTGGGGAGAAGAGTGGAGTTCATGTTTGAAGGATAGTCAAAGATATGTTTCAAATTCAGTTGTGCCAAAATCTCATTAATTCTTGGCATGAGTTTTCCAGCCTTTTGCTTTTTCCCTGAACCAGCTTAATCATCTGAACAGTTCACATGCAGTCTTTCTACCCCAGGAGGAAGGTTTTCTCTGCCACTGTGAGCCTATTTAAATAGCTAGACTTAACCTGTATTAAAGGGGAAAGCAGCCAGCACGCACTGAAGAACCTCTCACGTTATTTTTATGAGCAGCAATATAACTACTCAGCTCACTAAGCACAATCTTGTTAGGCACATCCGTGCACACCAACACTTTGCAGGATGAGTGCCAATTACATGCAGACTCTTCCCCAGAATTTGCCTTAATGCAGGGAACTAAATGCACAGTATGATTCATGCCAAGAGTCAATGTGCTAAAAAGATGGTCTGAACTGGCCTTAAATTCTAAGCAGAAAGGACCATTTAAGTGGATTCAGCTGCCTGAAGACATTTGCCAGCCTTTGTTGTGTAGAACTTGTTCCAGCATCTGGTTTGTTACAAACAACCAAAAGAAGGGAATATTATGGAAATTGGCTTTGTTTATTTACTGGTAACTAAGCTATTACTTTTTTTTTTTTTAATAGTTTTTCTCCGTTCTTTATTTTCCACTTTTTGTCAGTTCTGCAAATTGGGATGGTTTTGTTTATTCGTTTGTTCTTCTATTTTTTTTTTTTTATCAGTGTAATACAATTTCCCAGGCAGGGAATCATTCATCATTTAACTTTCATTAATGGTTTAACTCTTTATTTACAGGAGCTGCTTCCTTGAATTAAGCAATTGCTTTGTTGGAAAAGTGTGATGTTCCTTTACTTACTCAAATAGAAAGTTTTATAGAAACCCAAAGAATTTAGCATACTAAAGGGCTCATGTTTTCTCCTAATTTTCCTGAGCTTTTTTTCTCGTATACAAAAAGAAAATATTTGCGCATAGGTACAGATAACGTCGAGAAAATATATTTTGCTAGCATATTCTATGGATTTTAGAATTATTATTTAAAAAATGCATTGCATATACACCTACTCACCCGATCATTAGTACATTAGGACGTGTAGTTGCCATTTTTCTGCCCTTACCTCTCAGATAAAACAAATCATTTTATCTAGACATTTAATATTGCATTTGCCACAATGATTTGGTCTGAATGTGAATGGAGGAGCTGATGAGACTTGGGGAGAGTTTTCACCTTTATTTCCAAAGTTTGCTTTTGTTTATGAGCATGTAACCATACCTGCTTGACTGTAGACATCTGAGTTAGGGGCTTTGCATCCTTGAACCCGCTACATAATCAATGGAGACAGAAGATCTTTCTGGAGGACAGTTGAGAACATCCAACTTTTACATAAACCCAAATGTCCACATTTTCTTTGGAAATAGATCTCTTTGGACAAAGTTACTTCTGGCCATCTGCTGCCTGTTACTATGTGTTTGCTTGGAGTCCTTCTGATCCCCAGTTTATCTTTTTGTAGCAAAAGTGGTATTTCAGATGTCCCTTTTTTCCACCATTTCAAAGCATGGAAAGTATTGCTGTGTGTATAATGCACGACTTCCAGCAGCCAAGTGTTATTGGTGCTCTCTTTATCTACTTTTTCAGAGTCTTTGCCAAGAACTGGAAGCAAAATTTTATGAAGGGACTTTCAACTGGGAAAATGTAAAGCAACATGATGCAGCAAGTCTTTTAAAACTCTTCATCCGTGAACTGCCTCAGCCACTCCTCACTGTAGAATATCTCAAAGCTTTCCAAGATGTACAGAGTGAGTCGTGTCCTTGTCTTGGCTGTGAAGAATTGATAACCAGTGCAAAGAAGTACCTCTTTGCACTGGTATCTTTATTAATAGTATGTGAAACTCAGAAACAAATTGAATAACAACAATATGACTTCTCCTGAGAAAAGACTGGGCATATTTTTTCTAACGTACTAAAACATTTTTCATGTAACATCTACTTTAATAGTTTACACAAAAAATGAAAGCACGTTACCACTTTCTGATGTTTCTAATAGGAGGTATAGATGGGTTATAAGGAAACTATGTATGATGTTATCAGTTCATAAACAGTATTTGCTTCAAAAGAAAACAACAGCAAAGATATAGTAGTTCTGCAGAAAATATAACAAATGGTAATTTATACTGTTTAGGTTATTTTATCCATTTACACCAGGCAAAGTTAGAGCAGAATAGTCAGAACTGCTGATCATCCCTGGTCCCTTGAGACCAGCAAGTTCCCATGACATTGTCCTCCTTGCCAACTGGTCACCGAGACAGCAAACATACCAGCTATAATTGAAAGAGAGTGGCTTGGTAATAATGAATTATGGGTGAGAAGCCACAAACATTAACTCCCCAGCCAACACAGGAGTGTAACTTTCAGCTAAATCTGTTCCTCTTGTCGGCAAGGCAGAGTATTCACTCATTTCTAAGGGACACTTATAGGGGAATTCCTGTGGACAGGCATATAGATGAATATTCTTAAAAACTGTGGGCTGTGTCAGCCTCTGGGTTGTGAGCTGCCTTTCAAGGCCATTCGGTTGGTGGAAGCCGGGGGCTGGTGCTTAGGCTGGCTGCACCATGGTGTTCGTTTTGCAGTATTGAGTGGAAAGTTAAAGCTGGCCAGAATACTTTCAAATGATGCTGGCAGCAAAACACTCCTCAAGGTTGTTCCACTTACTGGATACTGGTTGGAACCAGGATGGTTTCTGCTTGCCACTCCTGAGCTGTCTGAAGGCTTCTGTGGTTTTGTTTACCCAGAAAATACTCAGGTGCCAGGTTCCAAAGCACTTTCTAAATTGAGCCGAAGGATTTGATGCGAAGCAGACATACCACCTTATAGCCTTGCATTAACTTGGCTGCCTGTCTTGGTGGTTACATGTAATAAGATTAGGTGGCAGAGAAAAAGGGCTATCTTTGTGACAGTGATCAGTGGTTTTTGTGATACTGTGATGAAGTAGTGTGGTTAGAATTAAGCATTTAAATAAACAATTTGTTAATTTATGTAATTTAAATGACTAATCATTATTTAGGTAAAGAGATAAATCAAAGTTTTCTAAGTAACACATGTTAATTGTTTTACAATTGTATTTTTGCTTTCTTTCCTCAGAAAAGGTTGATTCTCATTGCTTTTTGAGCATTGTGACATAGTAAACTTAAGACTTACTTTTAATGTATTTCTAACGCTGTTATCATTACTTGCATATTTTAAATGACTGTATAGCTAGTCACTCATTCAGATCCCTGTATTTTTATTATGGTAGAAATTAGTCAGCAAGGGGTTTTTTATTTAATAGATGAAGTTATTTATTTGTTTGTTTGTTTGTTTGTTTGTTTATTTTTGCATGGTATCTCCCAAACTGATTTGGATGAAATGTACTGGCAGAAAAGAACCTGGGGGTGCTGATGGACAGCTGTCTGAACATGAGGCAGCAGTGCGGCCAGGTGGCCAAGAAGGCCAACAGCATCCTGGCCTGGATCAAAAACAGTGTGGCCAGCAGGAGTAGGGAAGTGATCGTTCCCCTGTACTTGTCACTGATGAGGCCACAGCTTGAGTACTGTGTTCAGTTCTGGGCACCACAGTACAAGAAGGACATTGGGGTGCTGGAGTGGGTCCAGAGAAGGGCAACAAAGCTGGTGAGGGGTCTAGAGAATGTCTCATGAGGAGAAGCTGAGGGAACTGGGATTGCTTATTCTGGAGAAGAAGAGGCTGAGGGGAGATTTTCTTGCTCTCTAAAGCTACCTGGAAGGAATTTGTAGTGAGGTGGGTGTTGGTCTTCTCCCAGGTAACTAGCGACAGGATGAGAGGTAATGGGTTTATGTTGCACCAGGGGAGGTTTAGATTGGACATTAGTAAAAATTTCTATAGTGAAAGAGTGGTGAGGCATCGGAACAGGCTGCCCAGGGAGGTGGTCGCGTCACCACTCCTGGAGGCCTTAATAAACATGTAGATGTGTCACTTCAGGACATGGTTTAGTGGTCATGGTAATGTTGGGTAGACAGTTGGAACTGATGATCTTAGAGGTCTTTTCCAACGTTAATGATTCTGTGATTCTACTTGAAATACCAGTTCAGTTGGAATCCCAGTGGGATGCATGAGAACAGCCCTGTTACATTTTGAAAGAGTGTGATAAAACTGTGTGAAGTGCAGGTACCTCCTTCTTCACTTGTTTTATGTATAGCCTGATTCATTAGGAGTCTGCTGGGAAGACTTGCCAAAGCGTGTCCTATAAAGCATGACAGGAGGAAGTTTATCACAAGTGACAAATGTGAGAGTTGGGGCTTTCTGCTGCTCAACACTGCCAGATCCTAGGAGCTCTTCTAGGAGGTGGAGTTGTGTAGGGATGCGCTCATCCTACATCTAGGGTGAATGATGCATCACTGAACAA
The DNA here is from genome assembly GCA_025331215.1 of Actenoides lindsayi. Lineage (NCBI taxonomy): Eukaryota > Metazoa > Chordata > Aves > Coraciiformes > Alcedinidae > Actenoides > Actenoides lindsayi. The sequence continues at coordinate 84,112 of WTSP01019674.1, forward strand.
TTGGGTAAAAGGCAGAACCAATGTCACTTTTCTGTAATTAGAGCTTGCCACATTTCGTATGGCACTCACTGCTGTAGATATGTGTTAAGCTTCTCTGCTCTTGGCTTTATCCCCACTGGTTTGCCATTGCAGCTGCTGCTGCTTATGTCGCTGGAGACCTGCCTTATGCAGCAACACGTGTTATTCATTCTGCGTGGGTGACTTGGGAGACCATGCAACTGTTAAGGCAATCAGAGAAGCTGTGAAAGCAGTTTTGAATATACCCTTCCCTATGTTGGGGCACAGGCTCAAAAAGGGAGGGACTGTTAGCTGACTTACTTCTTTTTATAACATTGCGAACTAAAGAGTCACAAGGCGTGTAGAAAATATTGTCAGAAGACTGCTGAGTCATACAGCAACTGAATCCTGAAAGAACATTTGGAAATGAGTATCAGAAAACAAGGATCTGCCCGTCCTTTTTCATACTATGACAATTAGCCATGTGTATGCATTCAGCATTTTTCAAGAAGTTTTCAAAAAAGCAAGTTTTCAAAGTGGAGAGGACAAATGACAGTTTTAAAATAGTGAGCTTCATGTGTTTCACTGGCAGATCTTCCAACAAAGAAACAGCAACTGCAAGCTTTGAATCTTTTGGTTCTCCTGCTACCTGAAGCAAACAGAGACACCCTGAAGGTTAGAATTGTTAATACTGTTTTCCTGCACGAATATTTTGTCTGTTTCTGTGAATCCACTGTGATGAATACTGTTGTCTTTTAACATGCTTTTTTTTTCAATTCAAAGTTAATGATGAAACTAGTGGTTCTTTCTTCATATTTCACAGAACTTCAGAAAAAAACCTCTTAGGACCCTAATTCCTCCCAAATGACCTTTAAGAATGTGACTTGAAATTTTTCCAGGAGATTGCAATAATAATCTCTCAGTGAGCGACCTTTTCTCTTGCAAGTTTTGTTCCTTTTTTTTTTTCTTCTTTTTGTAGTAGCTGTCATAATTTCCAATGCAAAAAATAAACTGGTTTAGAATATTATGAATCAGAGTTTGCTGTTATGAAATGGGTTTAGCTCTTAATTTTTATCCCCCACTTTTCTCTGTACTATTTGTTTCTACTCTCAAAAAGCTAGAAATTTACACTTCCTATTGGTATTTGCAGCACATTACGTGGAGTCTTCCAATTTGGGCTTGTCCTTTTGTAGCAAAGCTATTAATCTTTTTCAGAATATGCTTACTCTTAAAATTGCTACAGTCAAAAATCAATTTGCAGGATTTTGTGTAGGATGCAGAACATCTTCTATTACAGGCAAAAAATCCTATTAGGTCTTATTGTTTAAACATGACTTTCTGTTTTATTTACTGTATGGAAGAAGTCAGGAAGGCTCCCGAGTTGAGTTGCAAATATCTGGAACTGAATTAATTGAGGACTGTCAGTTCCTAACTGGCTACCTGTCACTCACAATGCAGTGGTTTGCTCACAAATTGCTTACCTTACTGAAGTAGCCACACCATGTTTTCATAACCACGTCAGCTGGCACTGTTGTGTTCACTTTCAATTTAAGAAAAGCCAACATTAATGTTTGCACAAGTATCTGTGGGATGCTGCCTATGAGCTGATGTAGCAAGGGTTTTGAAAGAAATCTTAACGTGCAGGGATTCAAAGTCACTTGGATGCTTTTGAAAATATTATCCACAAAAATAACGAGAGTGATTTACTTCTACTTAAAGGAAACAAAACTTGCATTACAGTCCCAGGAACAAACATATGTACACTTCCTCGTATAGATTCCTTTTAATGTGATTTCATTAGGAATGAAAAGTTTGTTCCAAGAATATGTAATGCCATGTAACTTTTTCATGTGCAGAGTTGAGCTGTAAATTCTGCTGTTATTTCAGGTACTGCTTGAATTCCTCCAAAGGGTAATTGATCATCGAGACAAAAATAAAATGACGTTAAAGAATGTTGCGATGGTAATGGCTCCAAACCTTTTCACATTTCATGGGTTTGGCTCAAAGACTATTGAACAAAGCGAGTTTGTTATGGCAGCTGGAACAGCAAATGTCATGCGCTTTATGATTCGGTACCAAAAACTTCTCTGGACGGTAAGTATATTCTTAAGAAGAGGTAGGGGGGGATAATAAATTTCACATAGAAGGCATCTGAACAAAGAAGTAATACGAACTTACTTCCATGATTTAGAGAAAGATAAGCCTCATCCAGCTGGGTTCTTGATTGTAGGTAACTCTTAGGGGAGCCAAAGAGAATAATTGTATCTTATGGTAGAGTTATTCTTTTCTGGTCAGAGTTTTAATATTGTATGTACTATATATGAACCCACAAATAAGTCCTTGGAGGATCTTTGTATTTGGCCTATCAGTATACATTATTATGAGGAATTTATCCTTTTCTGCTTATTGATATTAGCAGGAAACAGCTTTTTAGTCCATTTCCCCTTGGGGCTGAACTTCATATTATATAAAACATGATTTGATAAAACTTGAAGTTGTGTTATAGTCTCAAGCAAAGGTCTAACTTAGACGGACTGGAGAAGTTTGGGCTTTGTTGTCCATCAGCAGCTTTAAACAATTTTGACCTTTACTGTGTGTGAGGAAAACCTATTTCTCATCTTTGTACAGACTTAAGAGTTGAATGAATTTTTTTGACTGAGGAAAGTAAAAACACTGCCTGATTCCACCTCTTCCCCTGAGAGCTTACTGAATGGAATACAACATCAGAAATGGAGCATTTTAACATTGTTTCACAGCTTTATATTTGAATCTTCAGTTATTAGTGGAAAGAACTACTGTTTTTTTCAAGTTCTACCTGATAATCTCTCCATTCACTAAGTTTTGATAAGTTAGTTACTTAAGGAAATTATGTAGATATTCGTACTTACTATCTATATTCATCTAGATTCCTAAGTTTATTGTTAACCAAGTGAGAAAACAAAACACTGAAAGGCAGAAGAAGGAGAAAAAGGACAAAGCTATGAAGAAACTTCTGAAAAAGATGGCGTATGACCGGGAAAAGCATGAGAAGCAGGAGAAGACCCCTAATGATGTAAGGAAACATACACATGAAATACTTCATTAATAAGACTGTCACCTCTAGTGAAGTAGTAGATCCAGCAGAGGGAATATCTATATTTATTTAACTGAGAATTTCAATAGATACCAAGTTAATATGGGTTTCATAGTTTATAGGTTACTAGTGTGCCACATTTAGAGGGTTGGGCTGTTTCGTTGCTTGTTTTTTTTCCCAGATTTTTCAAAATATTTTTGAAAAACGATATCCCACAGGTTGTTTCCATTTGGGCAGCTGAAACAGAAGCACATTAGGTCTGTATCCGTAGAGGGAACAAGTGGTGTGACAACACTCAGTATTACTGTGCCTACATTTAGATAGTTTGCTGCTCAATAGAAGTCACAGCAGACCATGTGCTTATTTAGAAAAATAAATACCTAGATTTCACTATTTGATATTTAATAGGGTTTGAACACAGAGATAGGATTTAATCCTTCGTCCTCCTAGGAGTTCCCAAACCACCAAACTCTTTACCTCAGTGAATCTTTAACTATTCCTTGTAAAGCGAAGCATGCTAGAGTATACACAATTTGTTCACCCCAGGAAACCCCAAAGGATGAAACAAGTGTAAAACCCCAGAACTGCTTCTTATGCAGCTGTTGTCCAAGTGTCTACTCCCAATTTATCCCTGTGTATATAATCTGTAGTTTAGCATCTCTCCATTAGGTAATTGACTTCTGCCAGACCTATTAGTGATGTCAAGGCCTAAGTTTCAGTGTTACACTCTTCACACATTCTTTACAATGAAAAAAAAATAAAAATCATACAGCATTATAGTGTTAATTTTTCCTGTACTTTACAAATGTTTTAATTGACCTGTTCCCACTGACATCAGAACTTTTCAAAAAATTGTTCTTGTGTACCTTGAAATTGCTTGTAATTTATAGTTGCAGTGAAGCTAGTACTTAATAGTTTTTGAAATGCATTAGCCTATACAGTATGGTATCTTAATTACAATGCATTTGAAATACATCATTCCAAAGTTATTTTAAATATATAAATAGGTAACACCAAATATATGTATCCTGATAACATAATGAATGCGTATCAGATTTAGGTGGTATGAAAATACCACCTTTGAGGTTTGAAGTCATATTGAAGATTCTGGTGAATTAGGGACATCTTGTGGTAGCTTGTAAAAATACAGTGGTCTGTTTTTCATCTTAAGTATGTGTTTGGCAAACTGTTACAAAAAAGGGTTGTCATGTTCTAAGAAAGGCCTTTTTTTTTAAGTTAATAATCAAAAAAATAGAATATGGCAGATGAATATGCTGTAATATCACTGATATCTGCCTGGTTTGATCTTGCAAGTATGCCTTCTATTTTGGGGTGGGTTTTTTTTGAATTTACAAATAGCTGGATACTTTGGACAACTGCAGTTGTCCTACTACACTATCTGCTGCAGACTTACATTTCAGTGTTCCTGCCTCAGCTTGTATACCATATCTCTTAATGTCCAAAATTAATTAATTTCCCAGGCTTCACTTTGCATTATTTTTATTTCTCTCTATATGAAGGAATCTGTACACAGAATGAGGACTTACAAACAATTTAAAAATGAAGCTAATTAAACGCTCATATTTGTTTCGCGCTGTTTAATAAGAAAATAATTCTTTGTATACATTTCAGTTGAGTTATGATGAGATGACACTTAATGCTGCCATCCCCTGTTCAACATAGAAATAACAGCAAATACACTGAAATAGGCAAGTGGTGCTGCAACTTTAGGTATTGCATTTTCCTGTAATTCAGTGCTGTTGGTCTTTTAGTGTAAAATATGCCTTTTTAATCCACTGAGGAGTTAGGGCTGAAGTCTCATGTAATACATTCTTACTCAAAAGTAAATGTAAAGTTGCTATTCAATAATTGTCTTTAAGCCCTAGAATTCTGTGGAGATTTTCTTCAAAATTAAATGGTAGAATTTTTCACAGATCCTTCATGCTTATTTGAGGCATTTAGTAATTTGGGTGCCTGTGAACATATTACTCTTAAAATCATATTACAAATTGGTAAGGCTTCATTGTGAATGACAATTTTATACATCTTTCCAAGTAAAAAAATGTCTCATTCTTTAAGGAAAATTTGTTGTGGATTTTGGCTAAAGGCTCATTACCATATAAGTGATAAGCTCTGCTAAAGTAATTTTAAAATTAAAGCCTTTTTAGCTAAAAAACTCAAATTTTCAATTTATGCTGCCTTAATTTGAAATTGAGATGATTTTCCTGCACAGTTTCTGAACTGTATTTCACTACTAGCAAATGAGGCACCCAGATGTGTGGTGAATCCCCACTCCACTGAAAACAGTTTGAAACTCTAGAGAACTAATTATCTTCCATGTAGCTGAATAAAAACTAAGGAAAAGTTGATATTTTCTACCACATAGGTGGACAGAGCTTGAGACACTTCTGTACTCTCCAGAAGCACCTCAGTATCTGCATTCTTAGGCAGTCAGCTCATTTGGATAAAATTACATCTTACCTCTGATGAGACCTTTCTATCAATCACATTTCCTCTTTTAAGGCAGAGGTTAAATAGCATGTATTGCAAACTTTGGGCAAGATCTCTCTACTACAGCACTGAGAATATTAGAGAGCTCATGAGGGTTACTTGCTTTTCAGGTTACCTGTGCATACCTATGGCCCCAAGTCAGTGTTACGGATTAAGTCTTCATGTTACTGTTTGGGTGCAAAATGCTCTAGGCAGGCAAAGAAAGATGCCCCCAGGAGTGGAAATTTGCCTACTAGCATTAGCCAGTTTTATACCATCCGTCATTGTGTTCCTCTATATGTTGCAATTGTTCCCAAAAAGACGAGCAATTGGGTTAGCAGCATGGTGCAATGCTACTGGGGTTATCTATTACAGGTTAGAATAACCACTGTATCTCATAGCTGTGCTGTTTGTATAACATGTTTGAATTTTCACAGTATAATGTAACTGACTTTTGCTGAATTTGTTGTCTTCTGCAGTGCCAGATTATTTACTAAAAGAGTTGCTACCCACTAGATCATTTTTCTTCATATAGTTTTACAGTTGTTTTTCCCAAACTAGGCACTTTGCGGTTCAAAGAGAACAACTGGATCCCATTTCTTTCAGACTTCTTCTCCCTTGTAGCAAGACCCTTTTGTATTCTAGTTTTGTTCTTCATAGTGCTTGTGACCCATTTCTGCTTCGTATCATTTACACATTTAATAAGTGTATATTATATTCCGTCATCTGAGTCGTTAGTGAATATACTGCAGTCCCTTTGTTCCTCTCTTCATCTAGCCTGATGAATATTTAAGCGTGTCATGCAAAACGGAACAGGAGAGTCTGGAAGAGACCCACCCCAGATCCTATAGCCAAGCAGCGGAGGCTCTTTTGTGGTTATTTTTCAAGTCCCCCTGAAAAGAAAGGGTTTGAAAGAAGATGAATATCTCACAAGGGACTGCTGTGCCTGCTACACACTAAATATTGTAGGCCAGTGTATTTTCCATCAGTTGAGGATGTATCTCTCTTCAGGTTTTTAAAGTGTGCAAGTACCTAACTCAGCTAGGGGTTTCAGTGCTGTAAACCTCATCCTGACAGAGCCTGTGAGGCAGGAGAGGGGACTTGTAAACTAAAGAGTATAGGTGACCTACCCTTCAGTGTATTGTCAATTGCCTTACAGGTACTTGGCTTATATGCTGTGATGTTGTGATAACTTGGATGTGTTGAACTGTGCTGTGCAGAGAACAGGTTGTTCTGTGACCCTGCTCCTAGGTGTTTTATGGCCACATTTTCTTTCCCATCAACTTGCACAGTGAATGGTCATGGGGATGCTCAGGATCTGTTCTCTCTGGGAACATACTGTGCAGTTGAGCACAGTTCTTCTGTAAATGCAGGTGGTGAAAGTGGTAAAATGCGTTCATTAGCTGAGCTAATCTCAATTCGGTCTGAATAAACAAAGTAATTATTCTGTTTGATCTGTGACCATAATGTTACAGTGCTGTGGACATTTCTTGTTCATTCATATACTCAGAGCAGGCAAATTCTTAAATCATTTATCATATGCCTGCTGTATAGTAAAAAAACCCAACCCTGTTACCTAGCTGAAGGTTGGAAAAACTTCATTAAAATAAACGGAGGTAAAATGGTACAGAATCATATACAAAAATGAAAACCATTTTAAATTTACCATGCTGAATTTGATGCAAGTCTAGTTAGGGACATTTGTAAATAACCACTTCATCCTTAAAAGTTTGCTTTCCTTTTGCCAGGTGCCCAACAGTTTAGAAAGAGGCAAAAGATTTTTAAGCAGGAGTTAACTTCCTAGCAGATGGCTACAGCCACTGTGTCCATAGCTGGAGGCCTTAAAGAACAGATTTGGCAAATCTGGCAATAAATGTACATAGTTGTTCACTGAGATCTATTGCAATCTTATGAATCTTTGATTCCACGATTACTGCAAAGCAAATTCTCAATTTAGTGATTCTTACTGCTTTAGACATAAATAGTTATTATGTCTAGTATTTTTAAATCGATAAAAATAAGACTGGATATAGAAGGATTGTTTGGTTAAAATTACTTTAGCATAGCTCATCACTTGTGTAGTAATGAGCCTTTAGCATTCTCAGGAAGCTGTGCTTCTGATTCTTCTCACATTTATACTTGGTCTATATTCGTTTAACTCTGATGGTTTCAGAGAAGCTACTCTAGATTCACAGTTGGCCAGATTTGTTCATTGATTATGGGAGAAATGTTCAGCCTTACAATTGCAGTAAATAGGGCGGGGGGAAGAAGAGAATGAACTGTCATAATCAACCTCGACTACTGAGACTCTTATATTTCTTTTCCTATCAAAATGAGTACATTTGAGTAAATGGTAATGTAATATGAATAGAAAAATTACCTGAAGATTTCCAGGAACAGAAATTAGGACCTTATTCACAAATAAATTATGCCTTTTGTAACTGCAAATGTCATGTTCTGCAGGCTGAACAGGAAAACTGTCCTTTGGAACCCTCCTTCTCTGTAACTAATATAATTGATATTCATCATCAAGGATTTTTGGACTGAAGTAAAATACAAATCCATTATGTAGTCAGACCTGCAGGTTGACTAGCTGAATATATTCTGGAGAACAAAAAATAGGGAGAAAAAGCTGCAGTAGTGAATATCTGTTTTAAAAGGAAATTATATTTGAAAAGAGGAATCATTTAAAGTAGACTGACCTGTGAATACTTTGTGATTTCTTTTTTTTTTTTTTTTTTTGGCATGAAATTCAGATTAAATGAAATTGGAAAGGTTTCTTCTGGAAGTTTTAGTGGGGGTGTGGTGCAGGGCGTTTGCCTGGCTTTCATGCCTGCAGCAAGTCTTTTCCATATCAATATCATATGCTTCTTATCATACCAAAATGTGTTCTTAATGTAGCTGTAATTGTTATTGTTACTCTTAACATCTTTGAAAAATAATTAAACACTACCGTTCTTTTGTTCTAAAGTTCTCCCCACCGCTAAAAAGAGATTTAAAGGTCTTTTGTAATTACTGAATTACTGTGTAGTTATCAGATTTCTGCAGGGAAGTGTAGTAGATAGTAGTTAAGTACAGAGTGCTGTACTAAGTTCCTTTTTCCATACTGTATTTTGAGAAGGTCATCAAAGCCAGCTGCTAGCAGCTTTGTTCCAACACCGTTATTGCTTTGCAGGCTGATGTTCCTCAGGGAGTGATACGGGTGCAAGCGCCTCATCTTTCGAAAGTTTCCATGGCAATACAGCTGACAGAAGAATTGAAAGCTGGTGATATAGTAGCCAGGTTTCTCAGCCAGAAAAGGTACAAACACATTTTTGTTTTGTTATCGTTTTGGGAGAAGTGACTTTTCATATATTATATCAAGAAAAAAGTTTTTAAATACTTGTAAGTCCAGGTGAGTTCATGAATTTTTTGGCTGAGTTTAGCCATTAGAATACATGCTTCAGGAATTAATACTCTTATTGTCATTAAAGTTCATGAGGCCTTCAGGAATAGATGAGTGCCATTAGTAAAAAATTAACTGCTATTTAATCTGATGAGCCAAGAATAGTTTCATAACTTTCTGGGAACAAGACAGAAGGGAACTCCAAGAAAATAAGTCTTGGAAGTGAAAGAATGAAGAAAAGAGAAAAAAAAGCTTGCTTTTTTTTTTTTTTTTTTTCCAAAATGTTTTCTATATAGCAACAGTATAGATACCAGGATATAAATATGTGCAAATGTCATGCATGTGCAATTGAAAGCTACATTTGAGTAATCCAAATACATTTAGAGAGCGATAAGTTTTAATCAAGCTTCTACATCCATTTTTCATATATATGAGTAAAGTAAGAAATCAGAATAGACTTAGCAAAAAAAAGAAAAAAAAAGAAATTAACACATGTGCATGATACATAACTTTTCATGCTAAACCAAAAATTTAATACACTAGTTGAGATTAAGAAGCTGCTCTTTCCTAAATGCTGTTTTCAGAAGTTTACACTTTTTGACAGAAAGTTCTTTTCTGGCTGTGCCTGAGCATATATTATTACAATTAAGCAGTGAGAATAATAGAATCCCTTTGTAATACAGGAACTTTATTCTTCAACTGTCTGTTTTTCCCTTCTTTTAGTTGCAGCAAAATTAAAACCAGCAAGAATGTGGTTTCTTCCACCCAACCATAAGGCTTTTTCAGAAATAAGGAGTGTTTGAGGGGAATGCTTATTTTTGCAGCAGCAGTGAAAGAAAAATCAGAGGGTAAATAGCAGGCTACTTCCTAATAACACTGGAATTCTTTTCAGCTTCTCCACATCTATCTCATTTTATCTTTTCTGTAGTGTATTGCTCACTTGCAGGACTGTTCATTTGCACTAGCATGCAAGGGTATTCTTGTTCACTTACTGTGTCAGTAAATGAGTATAAACATAAGGGTTTATGACAGGTACGCTGTTGATCTTAATTAGCATAATTTCTCCCAGATATGTTTTAAGTGGCTGATATACAAGCTCTTTCACAATATAGTTATTCATTGTGTTTTGTTCCTGACAGTGGAAATGTCCAAACACTCAAGGAAGAAGAGTTCTTTCTTTATGAAATAGGAGGAAATATTGGTAAGAACAGCTTCTAAACAACTTCTTTTGCTAGAATAGGATTCCTTGACACATTGTCCATGGGCTTCATTGTGGTTGCATTTTTATTCATGTCCCTAGTTCTTCCTGACACTAAGGCAACAGTTTACTTTGGGGAGAAGGAAGCAGAGATGTTGGTGTGATCATATTGGTAGCATCTTATTATATCTCCCAAAGGAAGACAGCAGCTGTAACAGATGTTCCCAACACATATGTACAGTGAAGAAACACAGAAAGGTTGGATAGAAAGGTGCCTGAAGTTCATCTTATTCATTTCTTTGTATTGAGACATAATAAGTGAACTTACAGTCCTTCATGCTATGCATTTAAACATTACTTCCAGGTTCCTTTGGGGAAAAGAAGAAAAGGCCATCCAGAAAGATGACCTAGTGGTTAGTCTTTCCTGCTCTGTGTCTTCCAGACCCTCTTGATTAAAACATATGTCAGATCAGCAAGGTTAACACTAAAGGATAATTTTGAACACAGGTCTGAAATATTCTTCGAAAAATGCAAAAGTATTTCTGCATTGGCAATCAGTTTCTAATCACAGTATTTTTCATATTTTCACCAAAAACAAGGAACTAGAAAATACTATTGGATTGGACTTGCATTAATCTTTTTCTTTTTTTTTAACCATGACCTGTTAAACTTTATTTGAAGTTATAAAATTTGATAAATACCCAGTATTTCTGTACTCTGCAAGTTTAAATCCTGTATGTAAATTACTACTTCTAGCATTTTTCCTTTTTTACCTAACCACTGTCTTAAATCACCTATATTTATTTTGTGTGTCTAAACCAAAAGACTTAAATTAAAAATAACACTTTCCTATGTTCCCTACAACAGATACATTTTAGTGTTTTTACTAAATCATATGGCAAAAGAGAAGTTGCTAAGATAGCTGGATGCCAGATTAATGTATTATATGTTCTCTTGCATATCCAATATGTACATATATTTGCTATGCTTGTTAAAGCAGATTGTGATCCCAGATGTAAGACTTTTAAAAAAGAGAGGAGTATCTTGTTTATTCTAGAGAGATGGAATCATTGCAGAAAAACATTTTTGTAACAGAATTCCAGTGAAACTGGAACAACCTACTATGACTTTAAAGATGTGACAGAAATTTTATGTCTCTTAGAGAAAAGACACGGCTAGTTGTAGATTTGTTTTGCTTTGTTATGAAGTAGAATAAAAAGCTTAGATGTTTCCTCTGTTTGAATGGTTTACTTCCAGACAATTTCAACTTTAATCAACCCTTACAACTCCTAGTCCTTATTAATACTCTCGGCTGAGATAAGAACAACGCCCTGACTCTAACCTGCTGTGCAGGTTTAAGTAAACCAACTTGTCCTGATCTTTGTCATTTCTTTCTCTCTGTCGGATGTGACTGACTCATGTAGAGGGATCCCAAAAGAGAGAAGACACAACAGGCTCCTGAAACACTCATACACTCGTAGTTGTGACATGAACAATGCTGCGATCCTGTCCCCTAGCAGATGGAGCTGCTGAAGACTCCAGATGTTTTTTGAGTACTCAGTACATTATAGGGCTTCACAGCACTGAACAGAGCCTCTGCTATGGCAAACCATGGTTGCTGTGTTCTCACTGCCTGAACATGCTGCACTGTGTGGGGGAGAGGACCTAGTTCAGCAGTGTAAGCACCACAGTTCATGTAGGTTTGGATAAAAATCCATAAGGGAAGATAGGCTGCTACCTGGCAAAGAAAGAGGATGGAGATGGAGCAAATGGAGACAGAGCCTGGTTGAGCAGGGAGTCTCGCCTGCTTTGCACGGGGATTCTAAAGATCTGGCAGACAAACCCAGGTGCAGTGTTGCCCCTCTGCTTGCCTCCTACTTCTGGAGCACATGTGCTGGAAATGTCTGGCTGGCCCAAGAGCCATCTGCCTCAACCACTTGCATGATGGAGTGGGAGAGTGGCTGTGATGTAGAGCTGCAAATGTATGAGATAATGCTTTCCCTGTAAGGGAATGAGAAGAGTATGCAGATCTTAATGGATCATCATAGGCTGTTTTAATCATAGCTACTAGACATAAACTAATTGGTTGTAATGCACCAAGAACACTGTACTGCTTTTTCCTCCTAGGAAAGTAAGTATTTCAAGTGCTGTGCAGAACTGCTGACCAAGATGAACAGGATAGAGAGTAACACCTTCTTAGCAAGGACAAACCTTGCTCAAACTTTCCATTTCAGAAGGGGAAAATAACCTGAAATTTTAATGGGCTTCTATGCAAATGTAACCTAGTGTTTGGATTTAACCATGAGAGAACTGGGACATTGCTCCTTTTTTTCCCTAAACCTTTGCAGAGGGGAACTGTCATGTGCATGGTCTGTGTGAAGAATCTGACCTAGAACATGCCACTTAGGTGGCACAGCCACTCTTCTCCTTCCTTCTTCCTCTGTCCCCCTTTCTTCCCAAGACAGATGGGAAGGGTAAGAGCTCCTCTAGGTTTTAGCTGCATTGTCCTTTGTTTAATACCACAGAGAAGACTTGAAAACCTAAATGGAATAAAACAATGACAGAAGCTTTGAAAGTTACTTCCTTTCTATTTTGGTACTGACGTAACCATGTATCTCTTCTTTTTCTAGGAGAACGCTGCCTTGATGGTGATACCTACATGAAGGACCTATACCAGCTCAACCCAAATGCTGAGTGGGTTATAAAATCTAAGCAGAGCTAAGCTCACAACTAATGACAAAAGAAAAACCTGTGGACTTACTTTGTAAGGCTGAATGTTTCAAAGGGATAGTGTGTTCTTTCAACATTCATCTATATTAATAGAACATTATCCAGTTTAAAAAAAAATAACAACAAACAAAACATGGAAACCCAAGAATGATTACCAGGAAATTTTCAGTTTTACTTGTAGCAGAATTTTGGAGATAGCACAGTTTTCTCACTCATTTGAAATGAGAATAAGTACCTTAAATATTTTAATGGCATTAATCTACCTCCCATCTGGTAGGTCTTGTTTCAGAAGAATTTATTTTTCAAACAGACATTTAACCTCTTTGTATTAGAGAGCTACAATCTGTTTGTGTAGAATTGTGTGTTCATATAGGTCTTTACAGTGCTAGTACAGTGGAGAACCAAATTCTGATCAGCACTTCTGAATGGTACAGTATTAGAAATACCTAAAACCAGTCATATGAACTTCCCAAGTAAGTGTGAAATTCACAGGAAAAAACTGCAATGCAATATATTTTGTCTTTAGAAGTCCTAATTTTGCTCACTTTCTAGGTGAAGTTTGATGAAAACTATTTAAAAACAACTGTGAAAATTCTTTCTATGCAGCTTTTTTGCTAGACCTTTTAACTAGTTTTAATTCTTGTTCCAGTTGATTGTATTATTGAGTTTATTAAAAAAAAAAAAAAAGAAAACAAAAGAAAACAAAAAAAACAAAAAGAAAACAAAAAAAGAAAACAGAAAGGACCATGTGACAAGATGAGTAATTTTTAAAGCTCACCACTCTTGGCAGCATCCTTTCTGGAATATTGTCAATGCACTAGAAAGACATGTAGGTTTTTTAGCAATGATACGCAACCATGTTACGTACACTGGGTTTTTTTTGACATCTGATAGATTGCATTTTGTGAACTGCCAAAACCTGCCAATTACTAGAACAATAAAATTTTCAGGAAGAATAAAATGACTGTGGAGGGAAACTATAGTCTAAATTTCATAGGTAGCAAGCCACTAAACCTTTCACTCAAAACCAGTGTAAAGGTCTACTGTGTAGTTCACATAGGCTTTTTGAATATTATCTACCATCAGTTTTCTGTCTGGTCTCTCCTGGATGAAGCTAGAAATCAAGCTCTGATTGCCTTCACTTTGATAGATGCTGTCTGAATCACTTCAAAAATTAATAGTCCAATGGTGAACCTTTGCAGAGAAGAACAGAAAGTGCTCCCTGGAATTCACCGATAATGAGCTATAGACTGATGTGGCTTGTTGCAGCACGGGGAGCTGTGGCCTGGAGCTCTAGAGCCCTAGTCCCACAGCAACGCTTTGGGCTCTTTGACTTGTGTACTGCTTTACAATTTATTTGTAAACTAGCTCAGCCATGCTTAAGTGCTCACACCTGCAGGCTGACTACCTGAAATAACTACTGTGAAATTATGTCCTTGGAATGAAATATTTTCTTTCAGTGCACACGTAGAATCATATTGACCTCATAGGGAATATTCTACATACAATCAAGGACTGAATTACAATTTTTTTCATTTTTTATTTTTAATGTGATCAAAGCTGATTAAAAGAATAAAGGGCCTTTCTGCTGAGTTTTGGATGCAGGCCCTGACTATGTTGTTCCTGAAGTAACCACTGAAACTTTCCCTTTTGTATATAAGCAGTGAAACAGAACTCTGAAAGGTCATAGAAGAATCAGGCATCTACTAATGAGTTATCCACAGCCTACGAACAATTTTGGGGGCATAAGCATTTATTGGGCTTTTTTAAGTAAAAGGCTGCCTTTATATGGAAATCAAGCTGAAGGATTCTAAAAGGCAGGGTGAATTAACCAGGAAATTGTTCTAATGTGACTGTACTGCCCTTCATGCTCCATCTAGTTGGGTACCCTTACGTGGTATAGCACTGTGCCGCTGTGAGTGAGCCCTGTGAGACAAATCACTTTTGTCAGCAGAACAAACCACACTCCCCGTTCTTTAAATGTAAGGAGTTGAGTAGAAAACCAGTACAATACTTAGGTAAATATTTATGAATCTAATGTAATAAATATAAGGGTTTTTTTTGGTCATGTAATACAAAAATGATATCTGTTTTCATAATACATGATAGTTCTGTAAAAGATTACTTGTTACTAGAACTCTAGGTGTTATTTTAATCAGGAGCAGAGTGCAGATGATAGGAACAGCTGTACAGTTTCAGTATAAAATTACAGCTGCCCTATGGCTACGATCTCTTAAATAACTTTGTTTCTGGTTTAGTGCCATTATCTTTTTTTAATTTAAAAAAGCTCTTTTATAATTAAACGTTTTTTTCTGACTTCTTTTCTCATTTGAATTCTTATATTCGCATGTAAAATGTACACAGTTGACACTAAGCGGTGATTACTTTTTAATTTCACGCTTTATATCGTTGTAGGTGGTTTGTAGTTTTGTGTATGAAAAGTGACACTGATAAGTTAGAAAGAATCTTGCAACACAAATGCCTGCTGGAAAGGAAATACTGCCTGGAAGTTTTAAACTTCACCACAATTGTAGTGCACCTTTGCTAAATCAGTAATGTAACACTTACTGGGTATATGCGAGGGATCAGCAGCCCTCTCAGCATTTAAGGAAAATACTGTCTCTTAATTCCTCATAATTAAGGAATTACATTTGGGCAGAAGTGAGAAGTCCAAAATGCATTCAGGTAAGCTGATGAGAATCTTTTGTAATTAAGAAGATGCTGATGCTGCTTCGGTTGCTTAATCGGGGCAATTTGGCAGCTGATCATTGTTTGACTGAAGACTGGGGGCAACACATCCACAGGGGTTTTTTTTCTACCCAGCTGACAGGTTAATTGATTTAACACTTGGTGTGCAGCCCTGTGCGGGCAGAGTGACGGGGATGCGTCCGACACAGGCAAAGGCACCCAGACCACTCTGCGTGTGCTGCAGGACTTGGATGGGGGAGAAGAAGGAGTGGGGAAGCAGGAAGCTTCTCATAATGCTGCTCAGATGTTGTGGAGCACATAAAAGGATGGTTTTGTGTGCAGAAGTCATCACCCAGTATATGTTTGGGGGAGAGGGTCCACAATGCTTGCATGGGGTGTTGACATCTTTCTTGCACTACCTCTTGCAATACCTCTTCAAAAACCAGTTTGCACTCATTTTCCATAGCCTCCTGTACTTCTTCACCGTGTGTGAAGTGCATGTGCCATCTCTGGATATGCACGGGTGCTAAGAAGACAGCTGTCTTCCCGATCACTTGCCCCCTGCAAAAGCTGCAGTGAGGAAGGCAGCAGCAGCATGGCAGGTTTTTCTCATGTTGCAGATCAACAAGCAGCATGTGTGAGTCTGCTGGGGAGGTTTCAGGGAGGTGGTAGTAAGCAGGAATATAAATGGGTCTGGATGTGTTGGAAGCATTGGCTGAGTGTCCATCAGGCCTTTCAGTATGCAGTGGCATGACTGAGATGTATTCAGGGAGTAAGGAGATGTGTTTTAATTCGGTGAGCGCTGACAGAGGGGAAAATGTTTGAGAAAGGCCTGCTTGAAACTTTTTCCAGCCTATTATTTCTTTGTCAGATGTTCTTAAAAGCAATGGAACTGTCCAATAAAATATACTCTTATTACTAAGTATTGAGTTAAAGTGCAGCAGAAAGCTAACTTGGCAAAAGATTTGCTAAATTAATGATTTCCTCTGTACCACACTTAAATATATCTGAGAATTAGACCTCTATTGTGCTTCTGTTTTTAAAAGGTTGCAGCCATTCAAGAATAATAAAATATGTATGCACTAATCTTACAGCAGTATTTATAATAATAATTTTTTTATTAGAGCAATGCTTTAACGATCTTCAAACCACTGTTTTTGCACACAGATCACATCTGAGCCAGGTGAGTACTTACCATCCCCATTTAAGAGATGGGAAAATGTTCATAAATGGCAGCTAGAAGGGGTGAAATCAATCTGATTTGTAGAAACCAAATAGAATGCTCCAAAAATTGTTTAAAAAAAAATCTGTAACAGAAGTACAGCAATCATGAATTAAAGCAGGGGGCTGCTTTAATAAATACAATACTGTGTTTTTTAGCCTCGTTTCCAAAGGAAAGGTGTCAAGGGTGGCCTTGCAGCCTGTCTTTGTCTTCTCCTAATTGCTTTGAATCTTTTGGCAGACTTCAGTAATTTTTGGCAAATTAAGTGGGGGGAGTGAATGGCTCAAAAATAATTATGTTTTGTGAGCTTCATAAAACTAGGCAACTGGAAGGGAGACAGAGGCAGTACGAGCCCTTTGTTCAAAGGGAAGATGACAGCATAAACATAACCTTTATTTAGGCACCAAAACAGATGTGGGAGAGACACCACACACATGCTTTGACCATGGAGGGACGCTGTGCTTGGAAGTTTCAGACAACCATCAGGAGTTGGAATCGGGCATTTGAATGCCTGTGAAAGCACTTGCTTCTGTTACTTTCTGATTTTTGAATCTTCTTTGCTGACGTGATGTGAGTGATTGTTGCTGAAGTTGCATTTGTTCTTGGCTGGCTTTTGTGGTGCGGCTTCTCCACAATTTCTGGTTAGTATTGCTCATGCCCCTCCCCTCCCTATGGACTGAGCAGCAAACTGAGCACCTTCCCTGCCTGAGCTGTACCTGCAGTTAATGGTGTTCGTGTGGGCCAGGAGGTGGGTAGTGGTACATCTACTCTCTCTTCTTGTAGGGCTGTTGGAAATGGCCTACACCCTGGACAAAGATCATGTCTGAAATTGGTCAGTATTAAGGCCCTGTCTTCACATGCAGGTTTTAAACTCTTGTGGGAATATAATTTGCCCTTAAGTGGTGGTGGTAGTGGTTCAAAATCCCTGCAGATGTTACCACTCCTTGATTAGTCCCTTACAAGATAATTGAAAGGTTCCTTCATTCTTCCTGTGGCACTGTAAAACCAATCATAGAATTGTCAGGGTTGGAAGGGACCTTAAAGACCATCTAGTTCCAACCCCCCTGCCAGTGGCAGGGACACCTCCCACTAGAGCAGGTTGCTCAGAGCCCCATCCAGCCTAGTCTTAAAAACTTCCAAGGCTGGGGCTTCCACCACCTCTCTGGGCAACCTGTTCCAGTGTCTCACCACCCTCATGCAGTAAGTAACTCTCATTCACATTGAGAGCCAAAGTCTGTATTTTACATTCCAAATGAGCTTTGCCCTCATGTAGTACTCTAACTACATGTATCTAGCCTGTACTAGTGGTCACTTGTGTGTTCCTGTCTGCTTTCATGCCATCCATCCTGTCGAGTGCACTGAGAGCTCTTTGACTTCCTGAAGTCATGTATGTAATGTATTATTCTCACACCCGTGGCAAGATAGACAGTATATAAGTCATTTATCTGAGCATCAAACAGGTACAGCTGTAGTGTTCAGTTGTCGGGACACAGTGAAATTGTGAGATAGAAAGCTTTACATAGCAGAAAATCACAAGCTTGCATGAGTTAATGGAGTATCCCTTGTGGGTTATCAACATGCAGATATATGACTCACTCCAAATGACCCAGAATAAATGAAGGAACACATAATTGCTTTGCAACGTCTAAGATTCCAAACGCTGGGCTGCATTGGATTAGCAACTGGAAACTGGTTTCTTGCCTACTCACTTTTTTTCCCTGATCTGAGAAGAGTTGTTTGATTTAAATCTTGCCTTCTGATTTTGGGTTAATCTGAAATTTACAGCGTGTCTAACTTAATTTACTTGTCTTGCTTATATTCTAGTACGTTCTCATACTGTGCTCTGTAAGTTGTAAGGCAAATGAGCCAGAGCTCACATTCTGGACCCTATAGTCTGCCAGAAGCTGTCCTTATTCATAAATCTTGTTTGGCTTGCACAAAGTGAGTTTCTTTCAGTTGGAACCAGAGCTTGAGTAGGTGAAATGGCATTGAGGCTCTTACTGTGGGGCTTTCAATATCTGTGATAGACAGAGCTGAGAGGTGCCCATCTCAGTATCTCAGTCTGTCTCCTGTTCTTCTGTGCACTAGTCTCATTCAGTGCAGTGTTTTGCTTCTGCTCTGACAGTAAAATCTTGGGATGTAGCCAGGTGACATCCATCTGGGATGCAGTTTTTGTTTAAAACACTTGATCTTGAAATAAGCAGTATTTTTTGGGGTATGATGAGAGTGAAACTTTATCGTATAGTCTTGAAATCCTGGCAAAAATATCTGCTGGTGCTTTTAATGTGACACTGGGAACCATAAAAAAAAGATTTTTCTTCTCAGAATTTAGCAATGAGAGAACAGACAACTGACATAATTAGGAGTTCAGATGTGTTTTTGCAAAAAATAGGTCAGAAAATATACTACACAAAAATCTTTTCAGTCGTTCAACTTTTTCTACTAAGATCATGCATTTTTATTTTTTGTAGATCTCTGCCAGGAGGTTATTCTCATTTTTATTACATTTTTGGCTTGGCTAGATGGTAGAGGGAGGTGTGAGACATTTATTCAGGTTTTGGGGTTTTTTTAAAGTAAAAAATCTTGTTGTTAAAAGTATTGTTAATATACCGATAGGCGAGAGTGTGAATGTGAAATGGAGTACTTCAGAAGATTCTTATTTATTCCAGTTCCTTCCAAGCTGAGAACACAGGTCAGCCAAGTCTGTAGGCCAGATATTTCCAAATAACTCCAAAGATTTTTCTAAGTCGCTTATATCAAATCTGCTTGGATCACTATAAGAGGAATTGAGCTAATACAGAAGTACTTGCTGAGCCAGCAGTAAGTACACTGTTGGTAAAGCTAGGAAAGAACTATTTCTTTTTCCTGCCAGGATACCTGTGACTGTGACACAGTAAATTTTAAACACATGCTTGGTTCCAGGAAAAAATAATTAATGCATAAACAGTACATACAACTAAACTGCATAATTAGATATTGTGATGATAGGTAATTCTAGCCCTCCTACTCCTAAAAAGCCCTTTAGCAATATTCAGACAGTAAAACAGAGACAAAAAGGTCTACCCTGTATGATGTTTTTCTCTGTGCCAGTGTCCTTCATCTACATTATGTACAGAGGAAAAGGCCAGAAATAATATTCATCTATGTAACCCCAGAAGGCATAGTTGTTCCCAATAAGTATCTTTTAAAGAGGAACTGGTATTCCCAAGGGGTGCTCCAGAGGGCATTCCTGAGCATGGGGAGTCTCTTGGTCCAGATGTCAAGGAGTGGTTGCTGCCAGGATTGCATATATATGCTACATTGAAGGGTGATCTGCTGCTTCTTGAGCATTGTTGAGTGTGATGTGACTGCATAATTTTGGAGTGAAATGACCTAATCCATGCCACTAGCAGAATTTGCAGTGTAATTAGCACTGCGTCAGCATGATGTTATTGGACTTGGAAAGCTTTAATAGAATTTCTGGCTAACATCTCAGCTTGTGTGTACGTGTGCTTTCACTTGCTGTCTCACCCTCTCACAACTGATCTTTGACTCAAAATTGGTGCCTTTTTAACAAAGTGTGAAGGCAATAAGAGCAACTGCATTTGGCCATCTCAAAGGTCTTTTAAATTTTATTATCTGCCTGTCTCTGATGCTGGTCAGTAGTGGATGCTTAAGGAAGGACTGAAGCTCAGAAGTATGTAGTTATCGTTTCCTAGTATGCTTTCTTGGTAAGCTTGTCACTTGCATGTAATGTCCTTGTGTTCAGTAGCTGTTAATGAGATTTCTATCCACTGATTTTCATAATTAGAACCCTTCTAAACTCAGGGCATTCACTGCATCCTATGGGAGTAAGCACTGCAGTGTAACTGTATTGTCCCTTTGGAAGGGACTTCCTCACTCAATGAACTTACTTACCTTTGCCATGCTACTTATGGTTTCATAGATCTTATTGGTTGCCCTGTCCTCTGGTCAAAAAGTTGCAGCTCTTTTTGTTGTCCATTGTGTGGAAGCCATTACAGAAGTTTGGTTGTCTTTGTTGACCTTCTTGAACTTTTTATTTTTTATTCTGCTCTCTCTTCTCACGTTCTGGGAAATCAGAAATGTACCTTGCATTCACATATTATCAGGAGGTGAATGTGTAGTGTGACCTGTATGTTACCTGACAGTAATTTTGTTGTTCTCTATACTTAATGACTTCTGATATTTGTTTGGGATTTTGGGCTACTTTTAATCACCGAGTTGCCACTTTCGTAGTTATTAATGCAATGATCTTTAACGTCCAGTGGTAGATAGTTCAGATTCAGTCACTGTAAATGCAATATGGGACTTTATTCTCATTTTAGTTACTTTATACTTAACAGATTTTTTTCACCAGTCAGTCATGAGGTCACCAGTATCATGAGGTTTGTCTGGAGCTCTCTGTAGCTTGTTTCTTTAAAAACTTCAATAATTCAGTACCAGAAACCGATCTTATCACTTCAAGGTCAGGTGTATGTTGGACAGCGTGGGTGCAAGTGCTACACTGGTGACCTCCCTGCAATAAACCTGTGCACTTCTACCTTTTCTTTCTTATCTTTTAAACTTGTTTATCCATGTGAGAACCTTTTAACAGTGTTGTCTTCAGTAATGGGTTACCACAGTCAAGAATTCAGCTGTCATACTTGAGCCCTGTTTATTTTGTGGGTGAAGGCCATGTGGTGCTGGTAACTAGCCAGTGTTAATTTTCTCAATTTGTGTTACAAATTTTTACTGAAATTCAGTTTGAGGCCATTCCTCTGGAATCACTCCTATAAATACCGAAGAGATAATATAAATGCAGAAAATTGGTTTCATCTTTCTATTGTAGTCTCTTCTTCCATTTACACATTAATTATTGATCCTATAGATTCTGGCAGACTTTCTACTCCTGAAAACTGATTTTATGTCCCTTTCACAAGTTGTTCCTCAAAACCCCTTTTTTTGGACTACTGTAATCTTACATGAAATATGACAGAGTATGTGTGTCACTTTGGTTTGCTTTTTAATTAATTATTTTTTTCTTACATGGACATGGCTTTAAATTGTCAAAGAATTCATTCTAGTAGAATGATTAAATAACAAAAAGTTTAAATATTAATTCAGTGAGCCTTCACTAGAGTGTTTTTGCCTCTTGCAAACACCACAACTGTTTGCTTATACCTTTGAGGATTTGTTTTTAAATAGCTTCTTTGTTGTTGGTGGTGGTTTTTCTTTTGTTAAACACAACAAACATTTTCTTAAAGAAAATGCAATTGTATGAGATGGGGGAGGGTACCATTGCTGTTCCTGCAGTTTACTGTATCTGGGGTGTGGCAGAATGAATCTCTGTAGCGTTTGGAACCAGATCTTCCATGTCCCTCAGAACCAAGTCAGGAATGCTTTGCCGCTTGTGCATTTCCTGGATAATTGCTCTGTGAGGCAATCATTTCTGTGTTTAAATGTGTAGCTTTGTTTCTTATACAGCACATACAGGTAGAGCTAGTTGGCATCTTTAATTGTTCAGCTTGCAGCCTCTCCAACCTGTGAGCCTCTTCCAGTATATGACCCTTACTGTTGTGTTCATGTGGTACTAGGGACCAATCATTCTTTCTTTCTCTGCCTAGAACTTGAATCAATTGGGAATCTTTGTTTCTCACAGGAAATCCGTTATTTCTCTGCACATGCACATCTCACTCCCTTGTGTATGGAATTTCTATCTACTACTGTTCTGCAGCCTATCAGTCTCTACCCCCAGGTGTTTGATACACCCATCATAGTAATATTCTTAAAGAAGTCCATGTGTGTGTGTGTGTGTATGTCAAGACTTCCAGCCATCTTTGTTTTTACATTTTCTCTGCTCTTATTAAATGGCACTCTTCTACTTCACTCTTTAACTTGCCTTTATTTGGAATTATGGATCCTTTCTGTAGGTGGCAGGTATTTCTGAACAGTGTGCTTTTCTGCATCTACCTTTGATTTAAAATTCTCATATAACTTTTAAAGCAACGTGTTTCTATATTGACTTAGGTGAAAAATATCTTTCTTGTACGAATTTCCTCTCTTCTCCCCTTTCCAAAACTTTCCTTAGATGCCATTGGATCAACACTTGCTTGACCACTTCTGTACCACTGCAGTGCTAGGAGCACTTTGAAGAACATCGCTGCTGATGTTGTGGACTTTAACTTCCTACCTAGACATCTGATACCATAGCCATACCATGACATGTCTGTCTAGACATACCATGACCATAAAAACAGATCCACTCATCTCATATCTTTCTTCACAGCTTATGAGATCAGCTATTTTTAACCCCCTAGGCCAGCCAGTACCCAGGGATTCCTAACATAATAGATCTGAGAGGTTTCAGTGATAGTTCAGACTATGACCTGCCCCTCTCCTAACGACTAGGATCATGGTCCTGACCTCATTTTGGGAATCACTTTTGTTTTCATTAACTTACGTCAGCTCTAGCATGGTGGAAGGAAAGCACAAGAGTCTTTAACAGTGTCATCGGTGCACCTCTCTATCCCCGGGTTCTTCTCATCTTGGTCAATGAGATGCTTTTTTTGACTGTGTGCTCACGTCACTTAGCCACAGGGCAGTCAATCATATATTTGACAGTCCTGCAGATGCCTGGGAAACCTATTACCTCTGGATCTACTTCCATCAGTATGCTTTTTATGTGATGCCCAGCTGATCTGTTCAGTTTCATCCTTTCCTCCACCATGCTGTGTCTGTGATTGGATGGGCTGCAGTGGTGGTGACTTCATGTATTGTTACCATTCAGCTGAAGAATAGTCTCTGAGCTCCTCAGGTGGACTCTGTCAGTTTCTAGCACCTGGATACACATAGAGCTGTTGAGGCACTCAAGATGCTGCTTATCTGAACTTTTTGGTCTCGGACAAGTTGAGCCAGGGGAGTTTCTGGTGCTGACACTGTCATGTTTGCCCTGGAGCCAAGCTTTGCATCTGGCCCAGCCCTGACAGAGTCTTGGGGGGCTCTTGAGGAATCGATGTTATTTCTTGCCTCTGAGCTGTTCCTCAATGGCTTGTATTCTCCCTTCTGCAGGGCACAGGGTACTGTTCTGAGGCGTCTGCCATGATTAGCATTTTGGATATTGTTTGTAGGGTCATCAGTGTTGGCCTGCTCCCTTGCGCTATTTCAGTATGAACCACCCAGTGAAGGGAGTTAGAATGTCCCTGTCCCTGTGGAGTTTGCCTTTGAACACTCTGCTACTAATAAATATATATATATATGTAAATTTTGATTCAGCCACGTTAGTGCATCTCTAAGACCTTTCTATTCTCTTGTAATACGTTCTCTGTACTGCTCTACTCAAAGGATATGATTGCCACCTGCGGGCAGCTCAGCCTTCCTTTGCCTTTTAAATATTTTTCTTTTAAGCTTTGCAGCCAGTCGCTGTTGGACTCCTTGCTCAAGTAGGTCCCCTGTCACAAAAGCACATCAATTTTCTCATGGAATTCACATAAAGAAAAAGTGTCTGTGGCTCTGACATCACAGCAACCTGACAGTTTATGTCAGGGTGTGCTTTGCCAAACCAAGGCAGGAGGAGCTGTGCTCTCTAGACAGTGTTTTATCATTCCTGTGCATAATAGTTAACAAAGTATTATATTTGTTTTCTCCCACTCGCTCCAGTTGTGGAAAAAGTTACAGTGCCTCTGGACATTGAGGTTTTTCTGCCTTTACAGGCTGTATAAGAAGTGCCAGTGCAAGTTTTGAACCACAGACTCCTTTCACTTCCAGGGCTCACCTCTCCTCTACACCAGCTCACGTTCAGGGCTCCAGGTCACATTTGAAATCACCAGAAAACCTTGTCACCATCCCTTCCCCTACCAAAAGTTTGAGCTGAGGGCTCCTGCTTAAGAACCAAATGAAGAAGAACAAATTGAACACCTGTTTTCTAGCTACTGTTACAGAAGAGAGCTCGTGTCTGGAGGGTCAGTGCTGTGCGTGTCTTGTCCGCGTGGGGTGTGCATGTTTTGATGCGGTACCTCCAGGCAACATTTCAGAATCTGAGTCTCACTGGGGTGTTGGTTTTCTTGTCAAAATTTTACTCTGACCTTCATCCTCTGCTTCGTGACAATATGATTATTAATTATTGCTAAATAAAATAAATAACCTGATGAACTGCAACATTTTCCCTTCTTGGATCATTTGAATCGTAATGTAGTATTTCTTTGTGTCTCTCCCATTCAGAAACAGTTTCTTTATTTTCCCACCTGATACTGCTTTCTCTCTCCTCCTTCCACCATCTTCCAGTCCGTCCATGCTGTTCCAGCATCTCAGTGACCTTGAAGTGTGGAAGTAAGGAGAGGCAGCTGTGCGCAGGTCTTCACGGTAACTCTGCAGTTAAGCTTTGGCAGGCACTCAATATATTCAGGCTTACATAGACTGCAAACCACCAGCAACGCTGTGCCTTTAGCTTTGTCCCTTCATTCTCTTAAATGATCATCCAAAGGCCTGCTTAGAAATGTTAAACTGCTGTAATTACCCAGTCTTTCTTAAATCCTTTCTCATCTGTGTCACTCTTCTCACACATGCCATTCATTTATGAATGATACAGCATAGGTGCAAATGATCTTTACATGAGCTATTAATTTATTTCTCCTCTGACCTTTTGCATCATTTTTAAGTACTTGCAGTGTCAGGAATGCCTTGGCTCACCATGTTTCAGTGCAGCTTTTACCTGCTTTTAGCTTCACTTACTTTAATTGGTCCCCTATCAATGCACCTCCTGTCTACCCTCTGGCAAGGGGGTGTGAGAAAAAGGAAATCGTAGTTTGTAGTGTTGGATACAGATGCTAATCTCAGAAGTTACAGTAATGGCCAGGTCTTCAATACGGAGCCCTACTTTTACCCATAGGTTTAGTGTAGAAATCTGGTTTATATGGGAGATGTGCAGCAATTTTAGAAGACCGAATTTGATGCAAAGTTCAGAGAAAACTATTAAATCTATTTCTGAAGTAGAGATCCCTGCAAGTTTACCCTAATATAGTATTGGGTTTTGTCCCTTTCCCCAGGAATAGGTTGTTATTCCCATTCAGACTGTCCTCAGAGTGTAGCTAGCTTCCTGTGAAAAAACAGAAGCAGAATAGTCCTATATCTTGTGTTCAGTTCTGGTCTCCCTAGTTCAAGAGGGACAGGGAAATATTAGAGAGAGTCCAACAGAGAGCTACAAGGATGATGAAAGGCCTGGAACATCTCTCTTGTGAGGAAAGGCTGAGAGACCTGGGGCTGTTTAGCCTGGAAAAGAGAAGCCTGAGAGGGAATGTTATTAATGATTACAAGTAGCTAAAGAGTGGGTGTCAAGTGGAAGGGGCCAGTCTCTTTTCAGTTGTGCTCTGTGATAGGACGGGAGGTAATGGTCTCAAGCTGAAACACAGGAAGTTCCACATGAGGATAAACTTCTTCCCTGTGAGAATGACAGAGCACTGGAACAGGCTACCCAGAGAGGTTGTGGAGTCTCCTTCTCTAGAGACTTTCAAGACCTGCCTGGGTCTGTTCCTGTGTGACCTGCCCTGGGTGTTCCTGCTCTGTCAGGGGGGTTGGACTCAATGATCTCTAGAGGTCCCTTCCAACCCCTACCATTTATGTTTCTATGTTTCTATATCAGAAGAACAGAAAATATGAAGTAAGCAGAATTATTCAACCTAATTTTTTCTGGGGTCTCACTGAAGTTTATTAAGGAACAGAAGGGCAAGTTTTAACATTTATGGGTCAGATTTTCTTAAGAATTTAGTATATTATGTGATGCCTTCCTTATACTGGCTAGAAACTTGGTTCTGAGCATGTGGTTCATTACCCTTTTCCCCACAAAAGACGTGATCCCACATGGTCATTACAATATGATATCTAAACAATGAGAAACTGGTTATCAAGTAGTCAATTAATTATTCTTTGCAGTGAATAACAACTTCACACACACACACACCCCCCAATTAGCAAATATTTGGCATGATTTGCTAAAAAAATAAAATAAATCACAGGAAAGTTCATATTCTTTTGCTCTTATAGTAGGCATGTGGAAAATGCTTCTTTTTTTGTATTGTATTGGAATATCTTTCAGAGCTGGAGGTAACTAACTGGTCAAGCAATTTCCCAACATAGACATTGAGCACTTTTTTAAATGGATACTTTTGAAAAAACTCTTTGCCTTTATCTCTAAAGCTACCCTTTGATGTTTGGATTTCACATTCTAACAAAATCCATTAAAAGCAAATAAAAACCAAACCACCCACCTGTATTGATCAAATATCAGTGCTACCCTGCAGTCCAGAAGTGTTCACTTTGAATAGCCTCCATGGCATACTGAGTTTCTAGTTTTCTTTGCTCAGCATTGTAGAAAATGAGATTACATCTTAATTCTGTAGGGCAGAAAAAGATTTAGACAAAGATTTATGCTGTGAAATGTAATCCAAAAGAAAGCCTCCCCATTCCTCGTTTTATAACATGGAGTTTGAAACTGAATATTTATATAAATAGCAAGGCACCGATTATGTATTAAATGAAGGGGAATTTGAATTGGCTTGTTACATGGTTTTGATTGAATGTTCAGCTGGAAGCGACAGCAGCCTGATGTCGGACCTTGTTTACTTCAAGCTGAATGAGATCACCTCTTCAGAGAGATGTGTAAAAGCTGGAGGCTGCTGTAGTTTATTCTGGGTCCTCCTTGCTCCCTCTGAGCCTCACAGGCATGTAGAGTGCACCAGGCTGGCAGAAACAACTAAGAAGGAAGTGTTTGAGGATAAAAGGTTTGGGAGTAATGAAAACAGCTGGGAAAGGTGGGTAAAGGCTTTCTTCTGATTTTTATAAACTCCCTTGTGTTGTTTGTATGCCTCAATGTGAATAAATCTTTTCCTGGGACATGCAAATTTTCTATACGTAATGTCCATAGCTTAGGAAAAAGTATTCTATATGTGCTGTGTTGAAGCTTCAGAAGAGAGTTCCTTCTGCTTGTTCAGTTAGTATGAGCCATTCTGCACCTGTCAGAAGTACAGCTGAGTGGAATTGTCCATGAGGCCCACGAGTCCCTTGTAAGGTTTCTGCAGCATCCTTAAATCTAACACTTTTGTGGTTGTTCTCTGAAAACTGTTAGAGTAGATGGAGCCTGACCTGAAAGTGCCAATTCCTGTGTTCTAATAGGCTGCTGAAGCCTTGCAGGCCAAGTGAGGAGGTTGGTAGAAATTATGAACTATATTAGCAATGGTGTCAGGGAATTGATGAGAGCCTAGCTGAATTTGAAGACCCTTCAGAACAGTGTGACCTTTGTACACTGACAGTCATTCTGGAGTTCCTGAGCTGTGTGCCTCAGAGGAGCTGCAGAGGGACAGTGGAGGCATTGAGAACTACCAAACTCTCAAGGTTAAGGTAGAAGTGAGGTCAGGATCTATTATTCAGCACATAGTAGGACCTGCAGTTTAGAGGAAAACATTATGCTCCCACCCCAGCAGAGGAGCAATACCATATGTCAGAATGTCTCAAAAGGGAAAGTCATTCATGGTCTCCAATAATAAAAATATAACAACATAATTAGTCTGTTCTCACTTCTGAAGCGTTTAAATGCATGAGAGAAGGGAGATTTATGAAATGCACACTGTATAGTGCTGTGTTGCATGTTAGTAACAGTTTCCAGATCATCATCATTAGACTGGATCAAGCAGTCATAATACAGAGGATGACATCAATAACCCTTTCTACCATTCTACCAGTAATGTGGTCTTTCTGCAATTGCACTTTGGGGTGGGTTGAGATACAGATTTTTGTTCCTGAAAAAGAGTTGAGATGCAGGTTGAGGCCAAAAACTTCCTTCTGCAAAGATTTCCAGACATCCATTTGCTTAGTAACGGTACAAAAGACTTAGAAAGTGACATTTATTCAGGCGTTTAAAAATTTCCCTCCTGAATACAGTATTCACCAATGTCTGCCAACTCTGCACCTTTCACTGTCCTTTCAGCTCCTTAGGAAAACAAAGATGGAGAGGTAAGAAAATAGCTTCTATTCAGGTATTTGGAACTCATTCACATAAGGATTTGCTGTTTCTTCAAAGATACGAAAGCTGTGCTAGCCTTTATTTCTGCATCTGAGATTCCCTGACTTGCAGCAGGGAATAGAGCAGATGTATAGTTCCATTATTTTTTTGTTGTTGTTCATAAGGAGGTTTTCACCTGGTACCACTGGGCACCAGGCCGAAATTCAACTATAAAACTTCTTAAAGAAGGATTGTCAGTAAAGGATCTTTCTGATACAATATTAAGTGGAATTCCTTAGAGTTAAAAGTATGCTTTAAGCCAAAGCTACTGAGGAGGCTCTACAGCATTCAAATTGCTTGTCTTTTCTCCTCGATGTGGTTAATGCTATCCTTCTCCTCTCTGTGGGTATGGATCTGTAGAGAACTTTGTATTAACTCTTATTTCCAGCTGGCAATCTGATATGTTTATGCTACAACTGAAGTGAGGCAGATAACCCTATTTGTGGCTCTGTTTTAGCGATGAAATATGTGATGTACAAAGAGTTCCAGTAGCATTTCACAGTTTCCAAAAATTGGGCAGGGAGACAGCTGGAGAAGAATAGAATCAAATTACTTGTACATCTGAAGCGTTTAATCTTTTTTAGCTCCACAAGTGTGTTCCTGTCCTTCTTCACCTGTCATAAGGCTATTTCTATAGGTAGAAATACAAAGTGTACTGAAGTGAGTTTTATGTCAGTAACATCTGACCCACTATGATTTTTCTTGTGTAGTAGTGTTTGTCTTGTCTCCCTGTTATGAGATAGCAGGTGCTGATGATGCTACTCTCTCCATAGTAAGTTTGCATCAACTTACGATGTGAAGTTTTGTATTCTGGCCACCATTTAAATGAAATTTGCAACGTGTTAACAAGAAAATTATTTTGATTTGTTCAAAGTCATTTATGGAACAAAACCCGTTAAAATATAGAAGAGAAGCATTGAAAAGATATTGCTTCCAGACTTGCTTGTTTGTTTTCTGCCATTGAAAGGTGGATTTTTTTTTTTTTAACAAGTTTGTATTTCTTCTAGGAGCAACAGCAATATTAAAAAACCACTACTCATTACTGCCTGTTACAGCAAAACAGTTTTATTCCTCTTTAGAAAATAATGTAATTCTTTTAAAATGAAAATAACTGCATGTGGGAACTAATTAATTGTTATAGGCTTTATATAACTCCACATATATCAACCAGAACATAGTTTTATATTTTCCATTATTGTTTACTTGGTTCTAAGTAGCCCTTTCACTGATCTCATATTTTGGTAGTCAGTTTGCAGAAATACTAGAAAGGGATAGTTTATATTATGATATTAATGCAAACTGACATGCACAGAAAATCATGTCAGACGAATCAGGGGACCTTAGCTCGGGCTATTTAGCAAGCAAACCCACCTTTCATATTGTGGATGGATTTGCAAAAGGTGGGTGGTTGACCAATTTGTTTCCAAAATAGCTTTCAGGACCACAGGGGTTAAAAGTGTGTGTGTGGCTAATTTGTGTGGGTTTTATTAATCAGCATTTGTTGATGTGCCCCAAGCTGGCCATCTAGACACAGTCGTAAGCATTAGTTATTTATGAAAATCTTTAACTAGTCTTGGATCTGTGAATAAATCCAATATACATACCCTTCATTGTGTTTCTTCATTGACAAAAAAGGTGGAAATAGCAAGAATGTTGATAGCTGATTCAGAAAGATGAATCTTCTCAGTATTATGAGGGAATAAAGAGGGTTAATGTACCCAGAACATCGAGCCGCTCCCATAGCACCTTTATCTGCCTCCACTTCCCAACCAAGGAGAACAGCTTTCTAGGTGAGCAACCCAGGAGAATTGCCTGGGGTCCCAGGCCATGGGCAAGGATAGGGGTGTGCCAGTGATGGCACAGGTAGAGGCTCTCTAGAGGGTAGGTCAATGAAAGGACCTGTTTCCCTTATTCCCTTACACACTGGTGCCACCAAATTTCAAACTAGAAGCAAGTAGCCTGGTACTGAACATCCATGTAAGGGAGGGAAGGAAGGAAACGAAGTTCCAGTTACTTCTTGTTTGTTATGGCCACGTATTTTGTGGCACTGTGTTTGTAGAAGTGCCAGTGTTTTGCCTACTCTCTTGCTCCAGGCTCAAGCAAGTTCAGAGAGACAGACTGATAATGCTTATATTCTACATCTCAGACAGAAGATAAATTACCTTCTCCTTCTGAAAGGGCTAAAGAGTGTTTGACTTTCTTTTTTTAATAATTAAGAAGCAGAGAATGGTCTGCAGTGCCCATCCTCACAGTTCAGTCCTAATCCAGCTTTTGATGCTTCCTGAGAAAGAAGCACTGTGACAAGCCTAACATGTGCTGTACATACCGTAATTATGCCGTTGTCAGCTGGCATTACTTTAAACAAGCTCTTAGAACAAAATAGAAGGATTGAATAGAGTGTCTGATAGTGAACTCTTGCAGTTAGTTAGGGCAATTTAGAAATGTAGTAATAAAAAGGTTGCTACTGACTGGAGTCTTGCTCACAGTGAATTACCTCAAATATATTTGCCTCTTCTGATTCTACAGTGTTTCCTCTAATTGCATCGTTGCCTTGGAGGAACAGTAGTTCTTCATCAGCCTGTTCAAACCGAGTCTGGAGACAACATGACAAAATGTTGTCTCCCTTACAGTGAAAGAAGCCAACTAGAAAAAAACACCAGTTCCTTAATGCAGTTGCTCATTAGGCATGAAGAGAATGATTTTAGCTATATTGCTACAATGGTTGACTCTTCCATGCCCTTGTCTCTCCTGTCGCATTAAATGGGCTTCAGGGTGAGGGAGTGAGTGATGAATATTTATTCTGTTTATTAAGTTGAAACAGCACTAACTATAAGCAGATCAGCAAGAGGCAGACTGACAATATGTGTATGTATAACTGCTGTGAAAAATGAAGAACATGCACCTTTGCTAAACAAGTTCTTGTTCATTGCTGTAGACAAGGATGTCTGTTTTTGAGGAAAAGTGTAGTGCTGGCAGCAGTCCAGAAGTACACTGTGTGTGTGTGTGTGTGTGTCCCCTATATTAACCCCCTGAAAACCTCTGGCTCTATCATCAATTTGATGAGACTACAATTTTTGGAGATGTACCTGGGTCACATCTTATCTGGTAGATGCATCACAGCTACAGCAAATGCACTGTTAGCAATTTTCAGCTTCACAACATAGTCGTAGATCACACAGCACTTTCTTTAGCATCTAATAGGCAAGGTAGCGCTAGCGGAATATACTCTTGAGGAGAAAAGAAAGTGATTAGACCACTAGAACTCATTTTTGTTTTCTAGATTTATGACACCCCTTGCACTTCAGGTGAGTTGGTTTTGGACAGGGGACTTCTGAGAGTGGTAATTGGTTTTCCATAAAGGATGGAACAACTGCTGATGAGTTTTGTTAAAACTTTTGCCTGCACTGGCATTAAAGCAGTAACATTGCTGTGGCTTTCTTTATATCTTTGCTGGCTCTTTGCATCCCTGATTTCCTCAGGATGCAGCAAATTAATACATGAATTTCCCTTAGTGGCCAAGCATCCTAATTGTAACTGGAATAAACCCAGAACTAAAAGTCTTTTAAACTAGGGGCTGTGAAAGGTGTGATTAATCCTGGACCTCATCCAGTGAGTATATTCTAGTAGACTGCCTACTGCACTAGAATTTCTATATAAAGACAATGAAAAATAAGGAGAATGCGTAGTGTAGGAAAGTAGTACATTTTCTGAAAAGTCTTAAAAAAATAAAATACCAGTACACAGATCGATGAACTTAATTGTATTTACAGTATTTGGAAATCCTGTTCTCCCTTGTTTACCAGGGAAGAACCTTGCTGCGTAGCCTGAGCTTTTGTATCTGGATTCATGTGCCATTTTTAAGCAGGGAAAACATAGCAAATCTTAACTGAAAGCTTAGCAAGCAAATTAAACAAGAAGATGTGTTCAAACGTCCTGATTTTACTGTGTTAGATATCTACAATTTCAGTCCAGCAGGCAGAAGTCCCTCAGTAGCTGCTGTGTGAAGAAATGGTTTCTTCAAGTTTTCTCTGCTGTCATTTGGTGTTGCCTCCTGCCTCTACCTCCTGTTCCCTCACCTGCCTGCCTTTTCAGTGTCCCTTTTCCCTTTTTTTAATCTCAGTTGTTGTCAGTGAGGACCTGTCACACAAAACAGTGGCCGCATACACAAATCTTCATAAAAAGTGTTGCCTTCTGGCAACTTTTTTTGCTGCTGAGGAATAATGTGCACTGGATTGCTGATGTTGTTGTTAAGAGTGGGCTATACCCTGTTCTCAGCTGGCAGTCATCCTACAAGCCCGCAGTTATCCATGTTTAAGATCAACTGCCATTAGTCCTAAACAAAAATATTTAAAAAGTAATAGTTGCTGCAAAGCAGTAGGAATTCCTAGACCCTCCGTGTTCTTGTCACCTGCACTAGGGATAGTCATGACCCCATGCAGTACAGAATCATTTCTCAGTCACAGGACACCCTTCCTTTATTCTTGCTATTGCTGTTCAGGGCCAATCGATATGAAGATGCACCAGAGCTACTCAGGCATGTCTGAGGAAAATCTGATTTTGGTAGATCTGTACATAATTCTTGGAAAGAACAACAGAGTCTTACTGATTTTTGATGAAAATTAGCATACAGAGAACTAAAGGTGGAATTTTCAAAGCAGAAACAGATGAAGTAAAATGGTGTAGTTATTGCATTGGATAACTTAATTTCCTGGGTTTTATGGGTTTACCATAGGCATGCTGTTTGTAATAAGCCCAAATTATGACTTTTGATTATTAATGGAAAAATTGATGAGTTAATATTCCTAAAGCATCTTTAGTGTTTTGTAAGTGCTACATTTTATTAATAGTTTGTATTAAAATTTTGGCAGTTGTTCCTGAAATTAGTCTGCTAGTTTAACACTTCTAGTTTACTTTATATGTATCTGCAAAAAATGTCTTTATTGTCTTCTTAATTTTGGTAACACTTCTTTTTTTTCTTCATGGCAACTAGGTACTTGAAGTTTGAAGTTTAACTCAGAATGCACTTCGCTGCTTAACCCCCCTTGCATCATAGCTTGAAGTTGTACCCATGGTAGTAACTTCTAGTGGGAACATTTACTGTAGTGATGCTGCCCTGCAGCAATAATTCTTCATATTAGAATAAGCATTGGTGTACCATGTACTACAGACCAGTCAGCCTAACTTCTGTGCCAGTTAAAATCATGGAGCAGATTCTCCTGGTATCTGTACTAAAACACATGAAAAATAGCGAGGTGAACACTGACAGCCAACATGGCTTCACTAAGGGCAAATGGCGCCTGACTAATTTGGTAGCCTTCTACGACAGAGTTACAACTCTGATTGATATGGGAAGAGCAACTGATGTAATCTACCTGGACTTGTGAAAAGCATTTGACACTGTACCACATGACATCCTTGTCTCTAAGATGGAGAGACACAGACTTGATGGATAGACCAGCCAGTGCATAAGGAACTATCTAGAAGGTCACACTCAAAGAGTTGTGATCAATGTCTTGATGTCCCAGTGAA
>WTSP01019676.1:0-31809 GCA_025331215.1 Actenoides lindsayi
CACAGAATGTTAAGGGTTGGAAGGGACCTCAAAAGATCATCTAGTCCAACCCCCCCTGCCAGAGCAGGACCACCTAGGAATGCATCCAGAAGGGTTTTAAATGTCTCCAGAGAAGGAGATTCCACAATCCCTCTGGGCAGCCTGATCCAGAGCTCTGTTACCCTCACAGTGAAAAAGTTTTTCCTTATATTTCTGTGGAACCTCTTATGTTCCAACTTAGACCCGTTGCCCCTTGTCCTATCATTGGACATAACAGAGAAGAGCCTGGCTCCATCCTCCTGACACTCACCCTTTATGTGTTTATAAACATTGATGAGGTCACCCCTCAGTCTCCTCCTCTCCAAGCTAAAGAGACCCAGCTCCCTCAGCTTTTCCTCATAAGGGAGATGTTCTGCTCCCATGGAGTGGAACATGGGACTTACTGAGGCTGAATGCTAGTCCTGTAATGGCACAGCAGAAAGAGAGAGCACTGCAAACTCCTGTTTGACATTACTCACCAGGAAACTCAAAACTTCTGCCTTCCTTTGCACAACCTCTTTATCCTCAAAGAATTTATTGTGTTCTCCTTACCAAGACAAATTTTCTTTAATGGACAACAAAACAAACTAGGTTTTAAAATCAATTTGGAAATAAAATGCTATACCTGGCACAGTTGGGGACTGACAGCACACATTTTACTGGCAGAAGCAAGTGGCTAAAGCAAGGATAAGAAATGGGAAAGGACAAAACCCGAACGGCAGAGGAAGGATCTTGGCACTAGGACTGCGAGCTGTAAATTTGTTTCCTGTCGCTGTGTTTAACCCCAAGAGAAAGGTGAAAGTGAAGAACTGAGGCTTACATGTCTCTGTGGGACTGGGAATAGGACACAAACTGCTGCTTCCAGATAAGGCTTGCCCTGCAACACCAGGGCAGCAGTCACAGGTTTGACTCCCTGCAGTACTGGGGGAACAGAAATAGTCAGGGGGCATTTCTGGTCCCAGCTCAGCTCCTTGCCTACACCCCTGTCACTAACACCGCTGCTCTTTGGGGACACTGGTACCTGCTATGCACCTTTCCAGACAGCCCTTGCCACCCTCTGCCTCCTCCCAGGGGAACAAGGACCCAGACATCAGACCACTAACTGCTTAAAAACCCACTGTATTAGCTTAAGTCTTCAGGGAAGAGCTGGGTTTCAGTTGCTTTTTGATTTCCTTTCCTACTTGTCCCTGCCAACCCATTTTCTTTTGCTCCATTTTGCTCTGTGTTGGTATGGACATGTTTTATCATTACATTTGCTAGTTTCTATTTCTTTGGGAAAGCTGAGCATTGTGCAGCTCTCCATCCTCATGGTTTCATACAGTAAAACCAGCCAGACGACAAAGCACGTGGGTACCATACATCTTGGGCAAAGACATCCTCATGAGGCACGAGGTGAAAGGCTCTGGTCTTCACTACAAATTGCAAACTACTGTAAAAGGGCCTGAGGGGGGGAAGGAAAGAGAAGCAGAGACTAATCTAATCTGTTAGACCTCTGCCACAGCTGCCTAACTATTATTGGCTTGGGAAATTACTGTCAGCATGCCCAGCTCTCCGGCCAACTCACTCGGTGACGTTACTCCTACTTGCAGTGTTTCTCTCAGAGTTCAGGAAGAAAGTCTGTGCTCAGAACACTGAGCCACACACCTACCACAGGCACCTGGCCTGCAACGAAGATGGGTCATTTCAGTGAGCTAAAGGCAGAGCAGAGTATCACTGACTATCAGAAAATAAAAATTAACAAGTGACTGGCTTAAGAAGAAACTCTTCCCCATCCAGAGCCAGTAGCTCAGCAGTAACAACAGCCTAAAGGAGATGCTGCAGTTCCAGTACAAGCTGGGCAAGAGCAGCACAGGGTGTCAGACTAGGTGGCTCTTCTGTTCTCAGCAGACCTAAGATCCATCAAGAGAGAGAATTGGACCCAACCTTTGTGACACCACCTTTAGCTCCATATATTCCTCCTTTTGTGCTGTGTGAAGCACATCAGCCCCTTTCAGCTCATCCTCCGCCAACAGACCCTACCATCAGTTAGTCTTAACCTGTAGAGTTACTGAAACTGCTGGGAACACAGTTCCACACAAGAGCTATGGAAAGCCTGGGATAAAAAAAAAAGTGAAAAATCAGTTCTTAAAGTGCTTTGCCTCCAGTTGCCAGAGCAACAAAAGCCCACCTCCTCACACAGTAGCTTAGAGAACAGAGTTGAAAGCCAGGAGAGAAGGGTAAGTAAAAAGATGCAGAGAACAGCATTTGGAAAAATCAGATGAGACTGCAGGTCGTTGGCAAAGGAGGTCCCAGATTACGTTTGCCTAAACCAGTTCCTGCTGACAACCTAAAAACACACATATTGGAGAGAGGAGGGAATGGGAGGAGCAGGAAGCCACAGATCATACAATAGAAAGCCTTAGTGAGGCCAGAAGCCTTGTTGATGTCCCCAGCTTCAAGGGCAGCTAACCCACAGGACAGGCAACATTGCAAAGAGATACCTGCAGATCCACCCACCCACATCCACCCTCTGATTCTCCCACCCTATTACCCATCTCTCCCCAAGCTGTAAATAGACACTTGTAATAAGCTAACACACACCAACACACTAGACTGAATATATGCAGTGTCTTCCATGGGCTGGTGAACCAGAAATCACATACCAGATACACACAGAGCACATACAACACACCACACACAAATGAGGTTACATGTCTGTATTTCACCTGCACATCACATATCTTAAACTGCAGCAAAATTGTCCTGTACCAGAGACACCAACTGTGATCACTCACATAGCCATAGAAAGAAAGGTCTTTCCCTCAAAAGCACATGCTCAGAAACAACCTAATTAAAGTGTCTCGTTTTCAAAATAATTGGGTCCACACACACCTTTAAATATGAACCTGGACTTGTCCAAGGCTTTACACAGACGGCTTCTGAAGAGCCAGAAAGTCATGAGAACAATTTCTTCTTGGGGAGAACGGCCCCGATGCCCCAGGAGCATCCTGATTTCATCAGCACAACTCCCATTCAGTTAAGAGCACTACTGACCACCAATCTATAAACCACACTTCCATGCTCTAAAGACAGTAACAAAGCTGGCAGTGTTTGCAAGCCACGAACATTAAATTGTATGCATTGTTTATTTAAAAGCATCACAAGGTTCTCATTTGTGTGATTAACTACCTGCTCAGTCCCATAATCAAACGAAAAGCCCGGATCTCTGCTGACCCCAGAACACTTAGAAGACTCAGTAACAGCTAAATAAGAACTGTCCTCCACTTTACTTTCCCATTTTACCTTTCCATATAGCTTTCTCCCCTACACAGCCCCCAGTGCCCCAGCAAGATGACATAAGTCTTTCCAGGTCCTTAAAAGCATTTTCACAGACCTATTTTTAAGTCTACTAAAGTCACCTTCTTAACTGTGTCGTCTTTGCTTCCTCAGATGACCACTGCTGAGGATGACTTCACTTCAGGGGGGGATTTGATTGCTTATGGGGATATTCACACAGCACAAAAAAGATCAGCAGAACAAACATCTCCGAACTGTGTCCTGATGCTTTATTACACAGGGTGTTAAGATCAGCAAAGATATATTTTGGGGTTCAGGACTCAGTGAGTAGCTGTGTTGACAAGAAAGGCTAAATAAACGGCACATGGTCAAGGTGATATTGCCAACATGACATCTTAACCTCCTTACAATCTCTCCTAACAGCCAGGGAAATGACATGCATTATTCGGGTGCAAGAGTCAAGCACTGTACCCAAGAGAATTTTAAGCCACCTCGGTCTGGAATTAATACAAGCCAGCCAGAGCAGGAAGGAGCCTGGCTGGCAAAGCCCAGCCGGGGAGCAGGACAGGTACCTGACACGTACCTTATGCTGGGCTCTGTTGCTGCAGCCACGCTGCTGACCAGCAGTTTGTTGGCCCTGACAGAGCACACTCAGGGAGGACAGCACAAGCCACACTTGCTTCTGTGATGACAGCCTCAGCAGGTCCCCCAGTGGCACCATTTCTTATTTGCCCTCAGACCCGCCAGCCTGATTCACCATGTCAGCTCTCCATTCATCAAGGCAGCTGGACAGGAGACTGTATTAGTTCTGTTTGCTTGTTCTCATCTTACCTACTCCTCTGGGAAACTTTAGAGCCTCCTAACTCTTGCTGTCAGCTGTCAAGATAATTAGAGTTATTATTTATTGCAGCAAAGCACTGTGATTGACGTCCTTGTAAGCGCGTGTGCTGGGGCTGAACTGGAGAGCAGTGCATAGCGTCAATAGTTTCAAGGTAGGTAGGGAAGGCCAGGGAGGTTATTCCTCCTTTGCCTCCCCATTACAGTTCTTATTTAACAGATGACAGTGCATTTTCTGGAGTTTAGCTTTATCTTAAGTGGGTCAGACAGTTGCTGACCGCTGTTTCTTGATGCAAAGTTACATCCAGAGAGGGAAGAACAAAGCCACATAAAGCTTGGTAGGAAGATGCATTTAGCACATCTTTAAAAAATGGCCCCATCACAAGTTGAAGGAAATGTCACCAGAGCTTTGCTAACTCCAGCCTCAGGAGTTTTGCTAGGTCCTTGCTTATCAGCCATACCTATTACAAAGAACAGAAATGAATGGCTTAAAAAAATAACCTTTCCACAGGTCAGCATTGCTCCTTCCCCTGGGTTAGACCAGAGCTTTCCTGTTCTTTTTCTTTCTGAATCTACTTACAAACTAATGTTTTGCTATAGCACAAAACCCCCAATAATAAAATAAGAACAAGTCCACAGTAACGAGAACTGCTTACATAAGAAAATGCAAGAGAACAAAATTTGCCTTTTCAGCTAAGAAAACTCTGAAAGTCTACATTTGGAATCAAAGTTTTGGTACCTGCTATAGTTTAAAGAATGCTTAAGGTGATGCGAGATACCATCAGGTGTTGTGTTCATCCACAACAGGCACCATTTTTCTTTATTCTGCTCTTTTTCCTCCATGCAGAAAATTAATACCTTTCCCAAAATGCAAAGGTGACATGAAAAGTTCCACCTGAAATGTCTCAGCTCTTACAAAATTACAACCCAAACCCTACCCAGTAAAGAAGCAAGTGTTTGGAAACCCCATGGGGTTCTGTCTTTCAATAGATGTCATGGCACACATCTCACCCCTGAGCACAGGGTCAGGCTGACACCCATCCTGAAAAAGACACAACCCTACTCTGCTCTGTACTTCCAATATGCATTAACAGGGAAACAATGCACAGCACCTGACCTCTCCAGATAAACCGTTGTAATGTGAACACACTATGTGTCTCCAGCTAGGATGCATTCAGTCTAAAGACCTGTCTTAAATAGCTGCTCTTCTCCCACTCCGTACAAGGCTGAGGGAAGTGCATCTCCTAAGTATTTTTCACTTTACACAAGATATGGAGGAAAAAACAGACCTCGTTGCAAAAGTCATCCTCATCGGCAACAAAAAGGTCTATGTTCAGTGAATATTTACTGTTTAGAAAGAAAAAAATAATTGGCTGGTCTGTGCCGTGCAGATTAGAAATTTTTCAAAGCTTTAAAACTGAAGCTGGCACAAGTCCAAAGACACTGTAGTTAAAAGGCAAGAAGTAGGAAGAATTTTAATAACAGAGGTACACTAGTCCATTCCTAAACAACAACATGATGGGGTTCACACTGCAGCAGGGTGACTTTGTGTAGGGAAAACACAGTGTTAGTAGTAAATAAGTATTTATATTTCATTTGTATTTATACTTTGGCTCAGCATAGCAAAGCACACCCAGAAAACACAAAGAAAACATCAGACTTCATTAACACTCCAGCAGTTTCTGCACTCCCCATTTTCTTCTATTCCTCTGCAAGTTAATCCAGACCTCTGATGTGGCACATCAGCCATAAGCTCTACACCTCCCCATCAGGACATGGGGCTGAACTTCTGCCTGGTGCCTCTGTGAGCAGCCTTCTTCCCAAGCACAGCACCAGAAGTATCCAAGCCCTCTCTACATTTGCACTGCCCTCTTGCTATAATAAAAATAAAGCAAGCCACACTACAGCTACCAACAGCCAGAGCTCCTCCAGCACTTTTTGCTAAGCAAGGAGAACACGGATGAAGAAACCTTCTGCTTAATTGCATCTCCACACTGTAGTGACCTGCCATGCCCTGCCTGCATTGAAGGCAGTGGGGTGGCTTGATCCCTTCAAAGACATTGGCTGTCAGTGCAAGATGAGCATCTGCAATTAGCAGCACGTATCAGCTTCGTCTGTCTCCAGTGCCCAGGGGAGCCAACTGTCAGAATAGCTCCAGCTGTTTCAGTAAAGCTCAGACCCACTGCCTTAGTTAGTTAGTCCCCTTTCTAAACCACACTTAAACACTTCAGGTGGCCTGGCTTTGTGGGCCACTTTCACAAAGGACTCTGCTTCCCTCATCTCTTTGTGATTTGGTGGCACCAAGCAAAGAGAGAAAGAGGCAGAGCTGGTAGGGGCATTCCTGCAGCCCTCGGAGGGAAGACCAAGGAGCACCACTGCAAAAACCCCTCCAGCAGCCTGGGAACACATGTGGTAAGTGCTCTGATCCAGGATATAGTGGGCAGGATTGATAACACACTAAAAGGCAGCTTACAGACTGCACCAGGAGGTGGAGACATGAAGGACGTGACCTGCACGCAACAGCAAGAGCTGCTGAACACCTCCATATATCTCCAGCAGAATGGAGCTCAGCTCCACATTGCCCCTGCTTTCCTCCAGGGCGCACCAAGCTTGAAGAAAACACCCTTAAATACATACTATAAGGGAAGGTCCATCCAGCTGTAACAGCCACCATTCATTCTCTGAAAGCTTTTCATGGCAGCACAGGGTAACCCTTGCAGCACTTGGCACCAGGTTTATAGGACCAGGGCAGGTTAAC
The DNA here is from genome assembly GCA_025331215.1 of Actenoides lindsayi. Taxonomy (NCBI): domain Eukaryota; kingdom Metazoa; phylum Chordata; class Aves; order Coraciiformes; family Alcedinidae; genus Actenoides; species Actenoides lindsayi. The sequence goes on from WTSP01019676.1 coordinate 6,890, forward strand.
ACAGCTACACAGAAGGCTGAGCTGGGAAGCCTGTTTACACCTGCTAGGTATCGACCCAGCATCACAGCAGGAAAAGAGTACAGACAGCTGAGGCTGGAACTCTCTATACTGGGACCAAGCCCAGCAGTATCCAAAACTGCTCTCTTTCAGAGTATTTCTTCCATATATACACTGGCTTGGGGCAAAAAGTCTTCCACAGACTTCTGAATAAAGGGCTGCATTTCAAAAAGCACATTCAAATCACTTGCACTGTAGCACATGAGCCAGCAGTGTGCTCAGGTGGCCAAGAAGGCCAACAGCATCCTGGCTTGTATCAGAAACACCGTGGCCAGAAGGAGCAGGGCAGTGATTACCCCCTCACACTCAGCACTGGGGAGGCCACACCTCAAATACTGGGTTCACTTTTGGGCTCCTCACTACAAGACAGACATTGAAGTGCTGGTGTGTGACCAAAGAAGGGCAACAAAGCTGCTGAAGGGTCTAGAGCACAAGTCTTGTGAGAAGCAGCTGAGGCACCTGGGGTTGTTTAGCCTGGAGAGGAGAGGGCTCAGGGGAGACCTTCTCACTCTCCACAGCTACCTGAAAGGAGGCTGTAGCAAGGTGAGAGTCAGTCTCTTTTCTCAAGTAAAGAGTGATGAGACAAGCAGAAACTGCCTCAAGTTTTGTCAGTTTAGGTTAGATATTGGGAAAAATTTCTTCTACAGGGTTGTCAAGGCCTGGACTAGGCTGCCCAGGGCAGTGGTGGACATACTTGAAAGATGTGTAGATGTGGTGCTGCAGGACATGGTTTAATGATGACCCAGCAGTGCTGGGTTAATGGTTGGGCTCAGTGATCTTAAAGGTCTCTTCCAACCAGAATGATTCTATAAATAATACCTCAGTGGATTAAAAAAAATAATCAGAAGACAATTCTGCTGTTAATATTAATCTAATGGACTGTACAACACAGACCAATACTTTGCAAATCAGTGCACACCGTAGCAATTGAAAGTCCTACCAAATCAGATCAAAACCCAGGAGGATGCCAATGATAAAACAGAATGAGGTGCAGCCTCTCAATGAAATACCCTCTTCCCCAAATCAGGCAGCCCATCTCACGTATCAAGCACAGAGCATTCATCCTCGTTCAAACCAGACTGACAGACCCTTAAAGCAGCATTTACACTTCTCAAGGTCTTTTCACCCATTTCCAATATTTCTGATCCAAACCAAGTCTATGCAAAAGGAAAGGAAGAAAAAGTGGGACAATCTTAATGCAGAGAATGAGAAACATTTGCATAAAATGAGATTGGAGAGGCTCTCAGCAGCACAGTCTGTTTCCAGGTAGATCAGGATGGCTGCTGAACTATAGATTTCAGCACATCAGAGCCTAAGTGGAACAAGACTGGATATTTTTGCAACAGTGGCCTCATCAAGACCATTATTTCTTTTTCCTTTACCCTGAAACACCAGGACATGTGTGCTGTGCAAGTTCCTGCTGAGGCTAATGCAGCCATCAGACACCAACATCAGCACTCTATGGGGAAGCTGAACCATTTGTGGTCTCCTTGGAGCCTCTGGTGCCACACTGGGATAAGCTCCTGATGCTTTGCATGGCTTTGGTGAAGTACCACCTGCTGTCAAGCCTGACACTTGCAATCAAGTCCCCAGGGACATCAGGATCAGCTCACTTAACTCAAGCCTCTTTTGTACAGACAACTGCAGTGCACCTCTCCAGCAACATGAACCAGCATCCACCTCCCCACACCGGCTTCTTAGCAGACGTTCAAGAACACTATCTTTCATATGCTTCATGCATCACCCCTCCTTGAGGAAGGCTGAAATGGGAAGACATTTCCTCGGTCTGTAGAACTGGCAGAAAGCTTCTCATTCAAAAGAATCCAAAGAGTCAGGGCTTCCCTAGGCTTTGTCCCTGCTAATAAAGGATTATACATTAAGAACCTGTAGTGACTTACCATTGCAAGGCAATCAACGCCTATGCTTCTCCTGAGAAGCAGGTGAAGGGAAAATGGCCCATGACTGATGTTAGCCATGTTAATGTCTGAAAGGCTCAGAAACTGAAGATATGCATGCACACAGCACAGGGACCTGCAGAGAGGAGGGCAGGTTACAGGACCATCCTCTGGCAAGCTCACTCTGCTTCTCAGAAACACAGGAACAAGGAAGTATTCCCAAGTTTTTCCCCTGGGGTCTCGTTTGACCACTGGTTTCCCTAAAGCCAAGGCTCATGCCCAGCAGTGTGCTTGTGAAGAGAGGAATTGCACAGCAGAGGAGAGCGCTCAGGCCAGTTTGGACAAGGCAGCAACACCCAGCAAGCTGAAATTCCCTTGGAAAGCAGCAGCTACAGACTGGCCAGCCAGTGTCACTGACACCAGACAGCACTAAATTCTGCCACCGGCAAATGAACGGGGCTCTGATTTCTGGGGCTCTTCTGCACTTTTTAGATGAAATAACCTTTTGGTATAAGGACGGGTCAGTCTGTCTAATCAGTTAGGGGTTAGGCAAAGAGCAAAATGGGAAGAAAGGATGAACAAATGGTGCCAATTATTTTTTCATCTCATTTCAGATTCTCTCCATCCCCACCAGAGCCTCTAGCTCTATCCCTTGCAGATTTTCCCCACCATCATGCGTCACTTTTTATCACTCCTGACATTTGGTTTCTCAAGTCCTCCTCGTCTAATCAGTGAAAACTTTATCTGGCTCTCCCCAAAACAAAGTCTCAGTGAACTATTTCAGAAGAGATACCAAGAGCATATCTTTCTGCTGACAGGCGAGAAACTGCCTAATCATGGTCCTGATACCCTATATGACAGTCTATTCAATGCATTAACTTATACTTTCTGGCATTAAAGAGATAACATAAGTTTTTAAAAAGCTCTGGATGCCAAATCTCAAGTGACAACTTGAACTGCCACTGCCAAAATCTGCGCTTACTCATCCACTGCTATTCCCTGTTGCACATTTTCTGAATGGGAAGCCAAAAAGCTGAACACATTTTAACCTAAAGGATCATGCACAGATAACAACAGCAGCAACTGTTCTAAATCACTGACATGTTTTATATTTTAAGGGGAAATGAAGTTTTTTTGCACTGTATTTGATCTGGTGCCCTTCCCCGGGAGAGAATCCAGGATGGAAGTCAGGTAAGGTTGGGGTCAGTGCTGGGCAGGCAGGAGCAGACAGCAGGCAGACCAGGAGGGGAAAGATCAGAGTGATTTTTTCCATAGAAGGAAAAGCTTGGATCAGAGGTTGAAAAACCTACCTAAGCATATAATGACATATTATTAGTATATGCTGAGAGTATTATAATGGGTAATAGAATAATGTATTTATATAACAAATAACCACCTAAGCTTTGAGTAAGACATTAGCAATAACTATAGGGTTTTCACACTGCATTCTCAGAGTCAGACCAAGGTCCTCCCTGGTCAGCTCTGGGGACAGCTCAGCTCAGGTTGGAGCCAGCAGCATCGAAAGGGAAGATGTGTAGTCTCTCCCTTCAGGTCACCTTGGCTTTCCTGTCTTGAGGACCATTCAACAGTGCTGCAGAGCATCTGTAAGGGCAGGTAGGCACACCCAGATTTCTAGATCTATCAGGGAAACACCCAATCCTGCCATCACCACACTCCTGGCTGCCACATGGCCTCAAGTGGGTCCCCTTTGCCAGAGTCCCTACTGCAGTAGGACACTGGGAGCAGCTGGCAGACTTCCCAGAGTTGAGAAACTCTGAATATCCACCATAAGGAAACTATTCCCAGCTGAGCTAGTCTAGCAGGTCACAGCATTTCAAATCAGACACTATGCTCTGCTAGTTAGAGCTCACCATACAGATCAACAGCAATATTTGTTGAAACAGATGCATGCATGAAAATGTATTTCTCATCCAAAGCAGAACATCAACTTGGACAAATTCAGAGACTGGGGAAAAACTCAGCCTTGAACTGTGCATCTCATTTCCACCTGGGTTGTCAATGTAGAGTTCCTCTGCATTCCAGGGGCACTTACATATTCAACCAGCTTAGGGGCCACCACTTACCTTTTAGTCAGCCCACAAGCACTCCCAAGCTTGAGTGCAAACAGCACAAGAGCAGGACAGAGTCACTGGCTGTTAGCCCCTGCACAAGCTGCCTACTCGCACACTCTTCTCAGGCTGGAATTATATTCAGGCCTAGAAAGTCTATCTTGGCTTCCACTAGTACCAATCCGAGAATAGTGAGCCCCACCGCCTGACAGGATCAGCAGCAGCACAATCTTTGATGGGCCAACACTGAAGAAAAGCATTTTTAATATGTGTCCAACAACAAAAACTGCAGCTGGCTCACAAGTAAGGATTCTCAGTGTGCAGAGCTGAAAGGCCACACTGCCACCAGCCCCAGGCTGTGTGTACTTCCCAAAGGAGCTGCAACTAGTCCTACCCCCTGCACTAGCATCCTCCAGAGACACAGGCCCCATTCCCCTCCAGCAGCAGGCTAGCCCAGCCCCACTCCACTGGGCTTGCTCCTGATCATCAGTGTTAGCAAGGAGGAACAAGTGGGAAATAATCATTTTTCCCGCAGCAAATAAATGTTCTAATGTATGTTTGTTCTCATAGCACAATAGCAAATTTTAATCAATCACTATTCAGTTATAGCAACTTTTACTTTTAATTAGTTTTGATAATTAGTCTCACTTTTTCTGTGTGTAGTGTATTAGCCCTTCCTACTCCCAGCACTATTTTTCCATTACTTTACACTTGGGTTTTACAGCAGAAGTGAGATGTTAAATATTTACAAGCAAAATACCCCCAGAAAGTATTGGCTTCCAATTTCAAAATCTAGATGTTTCAGTGAGTGCTTTGGTTAAAATTGTATTTTAATAAAAACCTTGTAGAAAAAAAAAAAGTCTTCCTGGAGGAGCTTTTCCTGCAGTTACTGTATTGTATCACTGTCAGCACAGGCTGGCTTTAAGCTAAGCACTGGTTTCTAGCAAAGACCCAGTGATGCTGGACAAGAATGGGATAAAAGGCCAGAGATGGAAAGATTATAAAGTAAAAGAGGTGAAAGGAAAAACCTCTCCTTCCCACTGCCTCAAGCTGCTGGCAGAAGAGCTCATTCCACAGCCAGATGACAGGGGTGCTGGTGGGGGATGAAGAGGGAGCATTGATATTCAGCAGTCATGTTTTACTCCTGCTCAGATGAACCCACAACCATGTCAGACCTCCAGACCTGTCCTCACATTGCTCAGCAAGGAAAAGGGGAGAAGCTCCAAGGGCCAACAGCACAGGGAAGACAGAGTGAAAGGAAGCTCTGGAGTTCAGCTCCTCTGAGCACAAGGGGTGCACATACCCTCAGTACTAGGAAAAGACACAGAGACTAACTAAAGCTGTGGCAGAAAATATCCCAGCAGAAGATACCCCTGGGCAGCTCTCCCTGGGTCTCTTGGGAACCAATTGCTGGTTCCCAAGTCCTGCGTGTCCCGTCTGCTCGCTCCTAATTCAATGGTGCCACCTAGTGCCACCGGCACTGGCACAGGACAGCCCAGGGCTCGCTGCAAAAGGATGCTTTGCTTCCCTCCTCTTGGGCGACCTGGCTTCTCTCTGAGGTCCAGCCCAGGCCAGTTGTAAGTGGGGTTCTTTTGCAGACAGCTCACAGTGGGATGGGGTTTATCACCCACTGTCACGCAGGTGAAGGTGGTAAGGGAGCCTTCAGGAACAAAACTCCTCTGAAGATTTGGGGTCTGGGACTCAGAGACGTGCTCTGGAAAGGGCAGCTGTGGAGGTGGCTCCTGCTCACAGAGAGGGCTGACTGTAACCTGACTTCCAGTCACCTGTTTTCACCACACTTTTCCCAGGGGAGGGGAAAGGGATCACTACAACTCAGCCAAGCTTCCTCCTCACAGACCCCAACGCTCCCAGGAGGACTGACCGCCACTCACAGCCCTCCAGGAGGATCACAGCTCATGAGTAATTGGATGAAACAAACAGCAAGATAAAATTCTTACCTTACAGGTCTGAAATCCTGCAGTATGTAATTTAGTTGCCAGATCTCCCCAAATCAGAGGTTTAACATCTCTAACATGGGCTGCAGGGCTGAAATTTCAGGGCCAGTGCAGACAGGTTGGGCCAAAAAGAGATGAGTTCATAGTGACACCAGCAGAGATGAGAATCTCCAAGGTGTCCATCCATGGGAGGTCCACATGTGACAAATAGTGTCATCTGCACAGATGACTGCAGCAGCAGAGCCACATAAATAACAATACAGTTGCTCCAGGATTACAAACAACATCGATCCTGGATGAGTTAGTCAAGATCCCAACCACCAAGTCTGCACAAAGCACCAGGTGTATGAGTAAGCCCCAAAGCTTTGATAATTTGTGTGAGCAAGACCCTGTGCAGACACCCACCAGATTTCAGTGTTTTCTTGTGCAGATAGGGGCCAGATCCCAAAAACCAGGAGGCAGAGTGAAACCTCAGCCCCATCAAGCCCAGAGCCGTGGCCCACCAATGCTGCTGTAAGGGCAGGAGGCAAGAACCAAGTTAAGATGAGGTAGTGTGCTTCTCCTGAAAGCTGTGCAATGTGATGAAGGCTGGTTTAGGCATGAACTACTGTTCTGTACCCTGCTGAGCAGGTACTTTCATCTGGTCTCATTGTGCTATGAGCTAGAGCTCAAAGGCAGAGGAACAGAAGAAAGGCTACTGGCTGTCTTGCTGAGCTTTTCACCTTCCACACCAAAGTACTGTAAAATCATCACTGCTACCAGGGCTCTCACTCCCTCACCCTTCAGCCCTAGAAATTAAGGATAATTTTAACAGACATTTGTTTAAAGAGGCACTGTGTTCAAAACTTTTTTTCTCCTGAATGAAGCAAGATGATGAGAATACAGCCAAAATGTTCTTACTATTCCAAAGTGCAACCATGCATACATCCAGGTAATTTCAACTAATAAATTAGAGTGAAATGATCCCAGCATCGTTTCCTCCATGTGGAGGTGGGGATCAGACTGTAGTGTCAAAATTAATTAGAGGAACTGGTCACTGATTGCACATTTATTCAAAGGTTCCCCTGGGTTTCTGGGAAATCAACCCAGTCTCTGCTTTTCAGGGACACAGGACCTGAAGAGAAATCACTTCATTTCATAGCCTTGCGATACAAAATGGCAGTTTCCACTTATGGCAAAAGAATGAAGCAGGATCTAAAAGATGGGGTGTTCACATCAAAGTCCTGGCCAACCAGCACACTGTCGTCAGCTCCCAGATCAACGTCCAAGACGCTTTTTGGATCTTACAATAATTGATCAGTGCTTCAAGAGGCCGTTCATGGCTCCAGAGCACCTCATCTCACATTTCCTGGTGACAGGAGCCACACAGGCTTTGCAGTGAGCTGAATAGTGACATCATGAACTACTGTAAAGTGAATTTGAATGTTTCAAGTTCTTATTTGGATGGATTTTCGTATTTTCCCTATAGTCTTCTTTAAGCGCTATTACTATTCAGTGACAGCAAATTCATCACCTGGTGCAGGCTGCAAACATAGCGCCCAGAAACTGGCACGCAGGGAGCACGAGGAAGCCGCATGAGCAGGCTGGAGTGTTTGCACAGGTCTGTGCTCAGGCAAACAGCAACCTGAGCAAGGCCAAACACATCCCTCTGCAGCTGCTCCAGCACCAGCCCTCAGCACCCCTGCCACATCTGTGCCCGCTGTGCTACCACCACTCAGGGTTAATGTCGCTGTAACTCAGCATCACCCCACGGCAAGACTGGACACCAGGATGCTCCTGTCGTGTCTGAGGCTAGAGAGGAGGAACAGAGCTGTCAATCCCACCCACGGAAGGACCGCGAGTACTTGTAGGGACAAGTGGGTGCCACAGCACACCCCTGGCCAGCAGCTCCTGACTCCGCTAGCCACAGGCTTTGCCCAAATCACACAGAGCACGTCTACAGTGGCAGACATGGGGAGCAGGGCCGGGCTGCGGGGAGCAGGGCCGGGCGGGCCCGCGCACCCGCTGCCGGCGGATTGGCAGCTGCCCTGCGCGTGCCGCAGGAGGCCGCCCTCTGCAGACATCTTTCCCGCTCCGCCGCCGAGGCGCGTGACGCGAGGTGGCGCTCGCCGCCCGCCCGCCCAGCGAACCGCCCGGGGGGTTCAGGTGGTGCCGGCTGCCTTTGTTATGTAAGCAGCCCCTCGTCTTTAGAGAGCGAGCCCCGCTGCTAACCGACACCCCACCACACACACACCACACCCCCAACTGCTGCCGCACGGGGTCCCTTTCCCCCAGACCCTTCTGCAGCCGAGGCGTGAGCTGAGGGCGGGCGAGATACGGGGCATCCCTAACCTTCACTCCAGCGCGTGTCTCCGCATGGGCTCTGGGCGAGACTCTGCGGGTTGCCGGGTACCTACTGCGCTTATGCCAAGTCCAGCGGCAATCCTCGGCGCAGTCACAGAATCGCTGCTAGCCGAAGCTGTGGACACGTTACACAGCAGCGTTAAAGCGCTGCGGGCTCTACCCCTGCACTCGCCGAGCCAGAGGCAAGAAGCCGAGTGTCCAGCCCTGATCAGAAAAGCTCAGTTACAGTTCAGTTTCCCAAGAATCTTTGGCAGCCCCAAAGATTACTGGAGTTGTTTGTGAAGGGCTTTGAAAGTATCAAATCTGTCAGAGGAAGGCGAATAGAAGGATATCAGTTTAAAATGAAAAAAGAAGCAAACTTACACATGTTGACCCCAACAGTCTTTCCAAGTTGTGAACAGCTGATGTTGCACCAAAGCCTTCACACAGACCCCAGCAGCTGCCTGGTGCAGTGCTGGGTGCTCAGCCCAGAGCACACCCCCAAAACCATTCCCCCCCTGTCCAGGGGAAAGCTCTCCACCACTCACAAATGCTTTGGAAGCTTTGCTCCCTGGCACAAATTTGTCAGATCACCCCTGAGAGGAAACCAAGTTTTTGAAGGAATGCAGAAGCAGGTTCAGAGAGGGGCAGCAAATGGGCACCCCCCCACCTCCAACAAGACCAACAGCAAGGAGACACTAAGCTGCACAAGCAGAGCTCCCATGAGTAGCAACAGCAAGGAGCAGGTAGGTAAGTACTAACAGCACACATGTTGATGCACTTTTCTCCCATTCCCCAAGCACCGAGGAAATCAAACCACCTCCTCACAAAAATAGCTTCTTACCTTGCCTGGAGCATTTACAGCATCTCTTGGGTTCAGAAATAGAGCACAAGCAGCGGCAGGACACAGCTAGGCCCAGCTGCACCCTCAGGACCAAGCACAATAAAAGGTACCAGGGCAGGGGGATCTCCCTGCAGTACCTGAGCATAGTGAGCAGGGCAGGTGCAGATGGTAGCTGGGTTCCAGCAAGAGTTGAGATCACCAAGCAAATTCAAAATAATGAAACAGTTCCTTGGGCAGGGCTGAGGGTGAACTGGAAACTACCACCCTTACAACATTTCTTAGGAAGGGGCTAAACCCCCTGGGCTGAACTTAAATAGAACTCCCAGCCCACTGTTGGGGGAAGGGGAGGCCCCAGGTGAGGCTGGTCATGGCCAATTAGGGCCTATTAGCTCAGGCCCTGACAAGCAGCTGGCAGGAGAGGCAACCTTCTCTAGCTTTAGGTGGTATGTGACCTTCATTGGTCCCCAAGAGCTGCAGCACTACAGAAATGTCTCCTAGGGAAGGTCCATACAACAGGATCTTACCAGTCCTCCAGTATGAGCAGGTGTGTAGAAGATTTAAAGGAGTCAGGAAAATAAATCTAGGATACAAGAAGCATCCCTCCATGAGCCAAACTGTCCAGGCAAAAACATCTCCCTTGCCAACATAACTGCTCACTGCAGCTTGACATGAAGACTCCAATGCTGCCAGTCCTAAAACCCATGAGTCTTAAAAGTCCCAGGACATCAAAAGCCCTGCCACTATCTCAAGAAAGAAAAGACTCAACAACATAAATAACATTTAGACGGGGGGGTGGTAATGCCAAAACACAGCTATGCAGTGTGGCAAGGGTCTGGCTGAAGTCCCCATGTTGATGGCATGTGGCATAACTGCTCCCATGCCCCTGGGTGTGAACTGCAGCAGCTATGTCCACATCTAACTTGCCATAGGTCTGTGGTGGGTAACAGCTTGTCTGCAGGAGCAGGTGGATTCAATGGAGTGACCAGGAAGATGGAAGATCTGCAGGCTGACCCCTGCTAGGCAGGGTCCTGTTGGGCTGTTAGAGATAAACATTGAAGGCAGGGAAAGTCTGCAGGTTCTTGTGGGGAAAACAAAAAACACTGCAATTCAACTGGGAAACCGTGGGGAAAAACATGGGGAGTAGGGAACCATCTCTAAAACCTCTCCTCCATGCAAGCATTTAGCTTTCAGTGGCATCGCAGCACCATCTGTTGGAAACGCACTGGCAGTGGCCAGCCTGTGCTTCACCTTCTCAGCTGATGCCGCGACAGACACAGACCCTCAGGTTTACAGACACAGACCCTCAGGTTTACATGCACAAGCAGGCAGTCTGGGGAGAGAATCACTGATGCTCCAGTTTGCACCCAAGGTTACCAACCAAAAACCAGTAAATGTCTGTTTCCCTGGAAAAGGTAAAGTCCTGAAGTCCCAATAAACCTGATGTTCATCCCACACCTGGGTGCTCCCTCCTACTGCTGAACCTGGTGACTGCATCAATATGAAGACATAAATGTGGTCCTCAGCAGTGAACTGTGAAACTAAGGAGTCTCATGAGAAAGAGCCTGCGCTACAAGCTGAGCAGACAGCGCGGCTCATTGGAAACTGCACAGCAGACAATGAGATGTTTTCTCTAGGGACAACATTTAGCCCATGGTTACCCTTTGGCTATCACAGTGCTGGACATTACACCATGAAAGGTTGACATCAGTTAATACATGTGAAGTATATATGCATTTTGGTTTTCTTGTGGGAGAGCATTGAATCACAGAATCATAGAATGGTTTGGATTGGAAGGGACCTTTAAAGGTCTTCCAGTCCATGCCCCCTGCAGTGAACAGGGACATCTGCAACTAGAGAAGGTTGCTCAGAGCCCTGGCCAACCTGACCTGGAATGTTTCCAGGGATGGGACATCTACCACCTCTCTGGGTAATCTCTGTCTTTGTTTCACCACTCTCATTGTAAAAAAATCTCTTCCTCATATTTAGTCTAAATCTCCCCTCTTTTAGTTTAAAACCAACACCCCTTCTTCTGTTCCAACAGGCCCTTCTACAAAGACCGTCCCCATCTTTCTGACAGGCCCCTTTAAGTACTGAAAGGTCACAATGAGATCTCTGATTTCTTGCCTGCAGTACAGTAGGACAGGCCAAGTGGCACAAGACACAAACCTCCACCCTCCCTCCCTCCCCATCAGCAGGCATGGTGAGGCAGCAGTGATGCCAGAGCGAGACTGCTACCTGTGGGGGAAGGTGAGCAGCCTTCACGGCTGAAGCCCTCCTTACATGCTGGGAAGAGTCCATGTCTGGATTTGGGCCGATCCCCTGCTGCCTGCCCAGACAAGTCTGAACTGCATTTTCACTGAGAAAACCCTTTCTCAATTCCATGTGCCATCTCCAGGGATTTCCGAGCTGTGGCTCCTACCCTGGGGGCTGAGCTCCCGCAGCCGGAGCGTATGCTTCACTGGGCACTCCTGCGTACATCCTCTCTCTGCCGTGCTCATGCTGCATCGGTCAAGAAGCACCAGTACTTCTCCCCCTCCTACTGCTGCAGCAAAAGAACTGGCCGTGCCATGTGTCATGCAGCTGGGTGAAGACATTTCTGTTAAAAACATAACCAAAAAACCAGCTTTCCAAAGATTTCACCTTACTAACTGGGGTGCTTTGTGGCCTCATTCCTTCCCAGTGCTGGCAGAGGCGTTACCATACGGTTGCCAGTGGCCATCCAGTGCAGGGGCTGCAGCGGGAGCATTCCCGCTTCACTTGCTCCGAGTCAGCAGCACCTGGGGATTCCTGGACAGGCCAAACCACGATGAACCTGGTGACCCTTCTTCTGCTTCATTCCCGTCACCTGCAGTGACACAGGCTCCACTGCTACAAACAGATTTCCTTCTCTGCATTCATTTGCTGCCTTCTTCCCCAGTATTATCATTTTATGTAATTGGCCATGTCAAGAAAGCCCTTATATAACCGCAGCCACCCCAGGCACATGTCTCGAAACACATGCATGCCTCCTCTCTCTGTCAATTGCAATCTTTTGCACATGGATGGATTCAACCCTTCTCCAGGAAATACTAAAAATAAAGAAAACATACTTGCAAGCATCAGGGACTCACTGAGCTTGGCATAACAGTTCTTCACCTCTCACAGACAGTACCTGTATCCTGTGACATTTATGGTAATGGCAAACAACATGTGCCAGTGGGAAAATAATTATTTGCTTTACTCACAGTCAACTTCTCTGCATTCAAGCAGAGTGAGTTCTCTTAATGAAAAAGCATTGTTTTAATCTTCACAAGTGCACAGATCTGTGGACAAGCCATCCATGCAGACCAAGGACCTCTACAGAGGCTCAAAAAGCTTTGCACAAAGTAGGTTTAATCATCTAAGTGATTCCATTGATTTTCCTGGGCTACTTGCATATCTAAACGAATGTGAACATTTGCATGACTGCTGCCCAAAATTTTACTGTCTAAAAGCATTGGCACGGTAACTTCCCATGAGATCAGCTTTGTCGTTGGCACAGGGAACCCCACTGACTTGCTCACCACTCTGCTCGCAGGGATCATTTGCAAGGGCCAGAGTATCACTCAGAGACAAAACAGGCTGGAGCCTGTTGTGCAATGGCAAAGTCAAGGAGCACTTTGGCACTGACTTCAGGGAAAGCAAGATCAAGGCCTAGATAACCAAGGTCACAATTTGTTTGCAAAGCAAAGAGACACTTATGCCACCTGAATAGTCACTGCAAACTTACTTCACTCTGACAGCAAGACTTTGTAGTTTCTTTTTCTCTTCATCTCCTTACTCCACCACTTCCCATGCATCCTAGGCAGGTGTCTCTTCTCACCCCTACCATCACCAACTGCAAAGCTATGAACTCCAGCTACATGCTAAAAGGAGCTGGGATCTGATCACATCTGTTAAGCTGATTTTGGCCTCATACGTGTTCCCGAGTGCTGCAGGCAACCAGCTGTTTCCTCCTTTTTATAGTCAGCATTTTATTTTACAAGGCTCATTACGACAGCCCTTCAATGCCTACGTACACTACTGAAGTGTTGTCTGGCCTGAAAAATCTTCCTAATTTATGAGATGATGTCAAAGCCTTGGAGTTGTGAGGCTGTGCTGACATCAGTCCATCTAATGATGGTCTTTTTAGAAGGAAATTGTTTTACTTTTCCCTTGGGCTATGATCACAGATTGTGTTAGAGTTATTGATGGTGACCATGGAGTCACCAGATCGAGGCCAATATTTTACTAATCAGTTACTTACAGGAATGACTTTTCCAGGCCGGTAACTCAGCTGGCACAGGAATGGCAGTGGCTTTCTCCTGTCTGGATTTGGGTAGAGCTGGATTTTGGCCAGGCTTGGACATCAGCTCAGTGTCAGCCCCTGAGGCATGACTCCCACTCAGCCAGCAGCGAGACTGCAGTGCCCAGAAGGTCACACTGTCCAGGTCAGTGGAGATATCCATCACTCACACCAGCAGAAATGCCAGGAGAGTGGGGAATCTGGAGACAGGAGATGCACTGTTCTGTGCAGAGATGTTTTGTTTTGCTATTTTAACCTTTTAACCTAAAAGGATGTGATTTGAGTAGAACTAAGTCAAAACATTTAATGTAGATTGTCTAAGCTAGAAAAGTCACCATATTTGCACAAAGCTGTTCTGTTCCTGGTTGAAAAGTTCAGCCAACCATGTGTTCAACAGCCAGGTTCAATCACACGGGTACCCAGCTTGGCACCTGTGGCTGGCTGATCCCTGGCTCCCGACTGTTCAGACATGACAATAATCCACTTCTTTGGGATAATAAATGGCCAAGAAGAGGAATGCCGAATCCCAGACCTGGCTCTTGAGAGAAACGACACCAGCCAGTACTTTGACAGAAAGTTTTTGGCCAGTTCTAATAAAAAAAATCAGAAATCCATGAGGTGCACTTGGCTGTCCTCTCCCCACCCCCACACACCCCCTTGCCCCTCCCCGTGGCTTTTTTTTCTCAGGAGAGCTCAATGTCTTACAAGCATTAATTAATTAAGCTTCTTACACACTTCAAATGCTTGCTGTGAGGTAAGTAAGGGATTTCTGGATCACTTCACTCCTGGCTGAAGCGCAGTCAGCCATCCGGAGAGGAGGCTGGTGGCCTCACACCAGCTGCAGAACTGCTCCTGGCAGGAGGCGGCCATTGGGTACTGTCTGCTCCTGCTGCAGCAACCCAAAACACCTCACTGAAGCCATGGCAGTCACACCAGTAGGAATGGCAGGAGAATGGGGGTCTGCACCCAGCTGTACTTGCTGGGGAATCTGGAGACAGGTGATGAAGCCACTAGAGTTTGCCTAAGTCTGGTACCTTCTTCCTGGTGAGAAAGGTGGACAGAGTTCTTCTAAGCTCACCGAGATTCCCAGCATGTATTTCATCTGGACGTGAGCCCAGAAAGAAAATTCCTTCCTCAGATTTCAATGTCCTGCTTTTGAATTGAGGAAAATTTAATTTCTTAGGCATTAAAAAAGTCTAAAACAGGAATGGAGGTATTTGGTTTGGTCAAAACGTTGCACTCACACCGGTTTCTTGTGGTTGTGTTCCAGTATGAAGAAGTCTTTTCAGGTTGAAGAAAAATAATGTTTTAACAAACCATCTTTTGTGGTCAGTTGCCAGCCTCCCCATTTACCCCACACATCCCACCTGCTTACTCAATCCTGCTTTTAAATTTTGCTGTGGGATCTTTAAATGTGCACTTGGACATTTTATTTTAACATCTTTATTTCCCACCTTCCTTTCTCGTAATCGATACCACCAGATCAAAGCATTGTGATGTGTTGTGAAGCTGATGTGAAATCAAAAGCCATCTGGTTTAGAAGTCTTCATCAGCAAGCTTTGTCAGCTTCCCCAGTTCTGGGAAAGTAAAGCTGGGTCAAGTCAACAGCACAGCTTGTTACAGCACAAAGCATCCATCTCCGAAGATAAACAAGTTATTTGCATGCTTTTTCTGCCTTACAGCATCATGCTCTCCAGCCAAATGTAACACTGTAAATAGTAAAACAAAGCAACACTTCATCCTGCTGGCTAAAGACCTTTATCTTCTGAAGTTACAATGACAAAACAACAGGCGAATTAAATACTCTCCCAAACCTAAACAAAATGATGGTTAAACCCAGATGTTGGGGGCTTTTTTTCCATATGTGTATACAAATCCACCTGCCAGATTAGAACAGTATAAATATTATGTCTGTACATAGCTGTGTGCAGCACCTGGCACTCTATTTGTAGCACAGGTCCAGTCAGAGGCCCCCTGCTCAAAATCAGGAGTGGGACTCTTCAGTTTACTGGAAGTCCGAGTTTGAAGTTACTTGAAGTGCTATGACACCTAAGGGGCAGCTAATGAAACACAAAGCTACTTTTGTAAATAGTTGCAAAATCAAGATATCTTAAATGCACTCAGTGATTCTGACCTATCAGATTGTGGCAGCCCAACTCCGGCCCTGCTTTGGAGCTCCTGGTCCTGCCTGCTATCTCCTTGCAGGCCTCAACCTCTTTACTGACTGGCTGCAGCAGAGGACAACCTTCCCTACCATAATCCCAGAGAAGGTAGAGGAAGGACCACAAAGTCCTGCCCCAGAAAGGCAGAAGGGAACACTCTGGGGCCACCTCTTGCCAGTGGGGCTGTGGCTCCTACAAAGACACCCTGCCAAATCAATGTCTCTGGTCTGTCACTGTCTCTGAGAGTGTGATAGCAATGGCATCCTGCACCAAAAAAAGGGGTAGAAGGTCCAGAGTTTTGAATTGGGTACACCTAAACTTCTCCCTCATAGTGCATTCCCTGAAGAATATCAAAAAGCTTCTGACCTCGAACAGCCAGCTTCAAAAAAGTATAAGAAGGGGGAAAAAAAAACAAAACAAAAAAAAAACAAACCAAAACAAAACAAAAAGCCACTTAACTTTCTAAACAAATTCAAAGTCAAACTATCAGTGACTGAACATGCAGCTCTCTTCCTACCCTATTTCAAGGCTTGGCTGCAAGTCAGTGACTCTTTGAGCTGTAGCCAGCTGTGCCTGTCCAAGTGGATCCCTGGGGAGCCCTGAGCCTGGCTGCCTTCTGCCCACTCCTCTGCAGCTCCTTGATCTCTGTGCCCGAGCTGTTCCTGTTGCTGGGCTGTGCTCCCTGTCTTCAGTCCCCTGCCTCGGTCTCAGATCTTCCCTCTGAATGTGTCAGCAGCACCCCAGAGAACAGGCAGCCTACCTCTGCTTCTGGAGGTAACACCTGATCCAGCCCTTGCCTTAAGGAACACAAATGGAACTGGGGCAAAAACAAACAGGAAAAAAAGATAGTATTTGTGACAAAGGGCAAGAAAGACCCCCCTCTGAATCTCATGACTTCTCACATAGTACACTGCAGTCCAGTGCCACTCATGGTATGAGATGGAGGTGAATTCTACTGACAGGGTGGATGCTCTGCTGCACATTCCTGGGCATGGCTGATTTTGCCCAGCAGACAGTGCTATCTTCCAAGTTGCACAGCTTGTGTGGTTTCCCCCTCTCCTCCTCAGCCAAAGGCAACACTCCTAAGGCCATCTGCAAAGGGACCATCCTGCATCACACAGAGGTGTTGCCATAACACAAGAGCTTTTCTCTTCTTCCTTAGCAACCTCAGTCAAAAATGCTTTGCCCTGATCAAGACCCAACAACAACAACTGAGTCAGCCCCAAGCAGTGAGCAAATGTTCATCATCATAACACTAAAATATGAGACCCAGGAGGGAGTCCTGTTAACTCCAGGGCTGGTTTTTTTTGAAGGGAAGGACAAGAGCAGGATCTGTTCTTCTCACTGTGATGGACCTGTCACCAGAAATATCACTCAGTCCAGACAAGCTTCAGGTGATGAAAACTCTAATGCAGCACAAGGAGTTTCTTTTTGACCTTCAGTTCTCCATTTTGCTGAGACACATCACTGTGTTTTCACAGCTTGAGCAGTCTCTGTTCACTGGATCCACTTGAGACACATCATGTTTTTGCTCAAACTCCATTTCCTTCCTTCCAAAGCAGTAACATCTTCTTATGACTCAGCCTTCAATAAAACACACAGCAAGGACCATTAAAATGAATGCAAGAATAAAAAACATAGGCTACATTTTTTAGGCTAGAATATTCATTGCCCTTTATTTACCCTGAAAACAGTATTAATTCATGTTACATCTCAGTGCAAAGTAAATCTACCAGCAAAAAAGCAGTTTTAAAGGGAATGTTTCTCCAGTGGTGAGAAAATATCTCCATGTGATAAATAAAGTGATAGATGGGACTGAAGAGGCTGTATGATAGCCCTGGAGAGCCCACGCTCCCAAATCTCCACGGTACTTACAGAGACAACACTCCCCAACCATCTTCTGCCTGAATAAAGATCCCATCAGCTCCAAGGAAATGACTTGCTGAGAAGTGTGGGCGGATAGCAGAAAAGGAAGCCAGGGGGATTTTTTCTAGTTTTGCATTCACAAATTTGAAAAGAGCATTCCAGGCAAAGACTCGTATTCTGAATGAAGTTGGAAAGCCTGGGGGGTTTCCCCATTTCTATTTGTGAGGGCTGGCCCCAGGGTCTACCTGGCTGTGAGCCAGAGGTTTCCAGGTCCTCTTGACACCAAATGGTCTTGAAGTGTTTTGTTCTTTTCCACCAGTGCACAAGAAGTCAATAGTGAGGTAACCTATAGGGAGCATTATCCTTCCCATACAGTGAGGGGGACTGAGACTCAGCATCCTATAGTAAACCACCAGTCCTAAGCCTCTCATAAAATGCACTTGAAATCTGATCCTAACTCTTTTGAAATGACTGCTTTCACTGGATTTAGTGGAATTTCATGCAGACTCTAATCTCTCTGGTTTTCTTTTTAGCCAGCCACTTGCTTTCATAAGAGAGACATCCAGGCACCCAGTGCTCTCTGACAACGATTAAAGCTTCTAAGCGTCCACAGGAATGAAGGGAAATAAAGGGAAATTATGTACACGTTTCACACACAGAAAAAATAATACAAAATAAAAATATGTCCACTTAGCATAAATACAGTGCTAGGGACTGACTCCAGACACGGTCAAAAAGTATTTCTAAAGTACATGAAATCTACTTTTTACAGACATGAACTAAAAGGCACATGAAAAACAGCGTTAAAAAACCTCTCCTCTTTAAAGTTTCAGTAGAACACACGGCAGGCAGCTGGAGGGTTACTTTAGACATGCTTTCAGGCAGCAATACCCTTGTGTAACACCAAGTGAGCTGAGGATACTTGTCATGAAACAACATCTACTGCACTAGCTTTCCTTTCCTACCAGCAGCCCTGCAGAATGCCAGTAAAACAGCTCAACTACACAGAAGAACAATGTTAGAGATTTCAGGAGGAGCTATAGGGAGCGATGCTCCATTGCAGTAAGCAGTAAGGATGCAGTTTTGTGGTTTGGCACTTGTTGTCCAGCTCAGCAACTCTTTTCTGTGTCTCAGAAAAAAAAAAAAATCCCATCTGAACAGTAAATTTCAGGCAGTACATCAACCTGCTCTAAGGTCTGAGGAGGAACATGGGAAGCACCCCTCAAAACGAGGAGAATAAACCAGCCCACAGTACCATATTCTAGCTATGAATTCAAACTGGCTCTTGTTGGCACTGGTTGAGATTCTGGCCCAAAGACTGGCAGAAAATGAACTACCAGTGACAGCAGATGTGAGGGCAGGACAAGGATACAAGGCTAAAAGAGCTTTTTTGAGCAATTCTTCTCCTTTCCTGTAAAAGCTGTAGTGTAGAGCTTCAGTAAAGGTTCTTTGATTCCTGTTGAGCCTGCTGGTCCATACTAAGCTGTGGCCCTTCCTTAAGGCCGCCTTGTATCCAGGGTCAAACATGATGAAAATCTGCTGGACACAGAATAGCTGGTCTTTTCTTTTTTTTTTTTTAACCTTTCCCCTGAGTGTTGGTTATGGCTTATTTTGCTCTCATTAAGTTTATTGTAATTAGCATTTCACTCCACATCTCCACTGTGATGAGATCTTGGTTTCCTTTTCATTAGAACGCTGTGAAATCTGGACACTTTATAAATGAGGCAGCTTTCTGGATTCCCGACCTACCTCCATTTACAGAGCTACCACCCTGTTAACAATTAGATAAAAGAGGAACCTCTCAGTGTGTGGTTTCTCAAGGCAAAGCCGAATATTTAATTCATCAGCCTGACTTTGTTCCCGAGATCCTGGTGAGCTGCTCCGTGGCCAGTAGGTGACAGTCTCAGCAACAGAAAAACCTGGGCAGCTCACAAAGAGAGAGTTTGTTCAATATTCTGCCAGAATGTAAATGTTATTTGTTTGTTTTTAGACACACAGACAGTCTACAATAGAGGGCAATATTTTGCACCAAACACGCTAATAAAGAGGAAGGGCAGCGAAGTTCCTGAGTGAGGCTTCCTACCTGCCTGAGGAGATGTTACGGATGAGGGCATTCACGATACCGTGCCTGAGAGGTACCAGCATGATTCTTGGCAGCACGCAGGAAAAACTCTTTAGATCTCTGTGTGGGTGTGAAGCTAGCAGATAAAATAATAGCACTTATAAATCAAGCCCATTTGAAACATAAGTACATTCAGCATGGCACAGGCACACCGACGGATGCCTTTAACATTTTGAGGATGCGACAGGCTGTAGAAAACCTCTATGTTCATCTGAGGTGATTGCACCATTTCCCTTGCAGCAGCCCTAGAGAGGGCTGTGAGCACAGCCTGGAGCACAATCGCTGCCTGGGAACACAGGCGTGTGCTTACAGCATGACTGCTTGTGATGGCCGAGACAGCCCTTGCAGCAAAAGCTAAGAAAACCTTCTTTCATTCATATAAACACACACATGCTACTTACTGAAATGGCTGCATCTTGTTTAACATCTAAAGGAATACAAGAACTGCTTGAATGGAACAGTCAGACCAGGATGTGTTATTTAAGGGAAAAAAGAGAAGTCACAGTGCAGAGAGAGAGGTTTTCTACTCCATGACCATTTCACCCTACGCCCTATCAATAGAGCTGTCACTCTTGAGAAACTTCACTGCACCCACCGCCACCCACAGCTACTCACTAGGCAGAAGCTCTAGGCTCTCAAGCAGAAGCTGCCAGCCTTGGCCAGGGTCACTAGCCCCCAACACATGCAGTTTTAAGGGAATGTTCTCATGCCATGAACAGGAAATCACAAATCATTTGCCTGATCAAATTTATTTTAACCCGATTGGGACTTTGCTGAGCAAAGGTCAAGTATAAACTTTTAAAATCAAAATGGTTTGGCCAGTTTGAGAGGTATGCAGCTAACTAGACTCTCGGAGAGCGTACAGCAGTAATTCAATAAACCAGAGAGATGCTGATTTAAAGATCTATCTCTGGTGGGTTTCCCTGTGAAAGGAGGATTTAAAGGTGTGCACATTGCCAGTCATAAGAATTTTAATCGCATATTCCCGGTGTCGCAGACCATCTTGATTCAAATCATGTTTTAATCAAATTCCACCAGCTGCATTAGATCTTAAAGCTTGTCCGCATTTCTCTGCAGTTGATAATAACTATTTATGCATTACTGTATGGTAAAAAAACGTGTTGAGAAAAAAAACACATATCACATTGACTGAATGGTAAATCGTGCCTGCATTGCTGCACTCCTGTCCTGGTGTAAAGAGCTGTGACTGGTAAGTGGAGAAGACTCACTGCCTTTCCATATGGCCTGTGTCAAGACAAGCAATGGGATGAACCACAGGACAGGTTCTATTTCTCTGCAAACAGTCAGAGTTATTGGTAGGTGTAATGCTATAAAAGATGTGTTCTTACCTTAGTCTGTATAACCCAAGTTGAAAACCAGTTATAATTTGGATCTGAACACAGATGTGACCTGCAACACTGTGGCTGTTTACCCACACTATCCAGCCCGAGAGCACCATTCTTTTGTGCTGTAGATATAAGTTCTTCATTTCTCCTTAATGTTTCAGTAATTCGTTCTTTCTCCCTCCTCCATGTATCCATCTTCCTCCTGCCATCCATCTTTTGCTTCATATTGATTTCAAGACTCTCTCCTTCTTTCATTTCCCCTTCTCCTCACTAACCACATTTGGCCACTTAGACCCATTTAACAGAGTACTGTGGAGAGCG
The DNA here is from genome assembly GCA_025331215.1 of Actenoides lindsayi. Taxonomy (NCBI): domain Eukaryota; kingdom Metazoa; phylum Chordata; class Aves; order Coraciiformes; family Alcedinidae; genus Actenoides; species Actenoides lindsayi. Next base: position 28,152 of record WTSP01019676.1, read on the forward strand.
GACTCTGCCTTTGGCAGTGCAAGGAGCAACGTGTGAAACACTCTGCAGCTACAGAAAAATCATCTTGCAGTGGTCACACAAATCTCGCCATCTCCTTGATGCTGCCAACCAATGGGAGCACCAGGATTTGTATCCTGCTCTGAGAAAAAGCAGGGCAAGTATTAGGCAAACTAATCACGCTGCAGGGATTTGTGTAATGAAAAGTACCTCTGCTTGGGGGTCAGGAGTGGTGTAAATCAACCACACACCACTGGTTGGGGCAAATTAATCCAGGATCTCCTTATTCTCTCCTTTCATGTTTATTATCTGGGTGTATGAACACCTAGGAAGCGATACCACAGCCTGGTGACCCTACGATTAAGGCACGTGGTTTGTCTCAGGGTATTCTTCCAGAGACTGCTGGAAAGTGAACTGGTTTACAGGTCTCGCTGCACGTAGAGGGACTGGCTTCATCTTGTGCCTTGCAGCCTTGTCTCTGCCCGGGGCCTCTCTGTGGTCCCTAATGCAAACAGCAGTAATGCAGACTTAATGATCGCTGTCATTTCCATGTACCTACCAGTGATCTCTTAATGAAACATTCCATTTAAACTGCACTGGCACAAGCACAGTTCCAGGCTGGCGAGAGCTGCAAAATCAGTCTACCAAGTGAAATGGTTCTCTGGGACCTGCTGTACAGCAGTAAAGCTGTTGGTGAAATCCCATTTGACAGTTTTTTCTGCCTGTGCCTGCAGTAAGCATGACACCTTTCTGGAGCCCTGAATGGGAAGAAGAGAACAGAGGGTGGAAATTGCCTTTATCTCAGGTTGGGACACAGAAAAAATTCTGAAGTGAGGATGACAGTCTGTGACAATATGGATTTGGCATTTGTTGATGGGTGAGTGCTATCCACTCAGCGCTGCGGTAACGCGCTCACTCTCTGCTGTCAAATCCTGCTAGGAGCACTGCTGCAGAAGAGAGAAAAATTGGGACATGCAACAACACATAGATTCTTTGTTCACCTATTGTCATAAGCAGGAAACCAAATACTGAAAAAAAACCCTAATAATCTGTTCAATGACAAAATGTGTGCTGTAGCAAATAGGAAGAGTAAAATTACTGAAAAGTGTTGGGTTTTTAAAGTTGAGTACACTACGTATATATACCTAGTCTAAACCAGAGATAAATCAGTAACATACATAGTCTTCACTGTTTCAGAGATTAACAAAAACATTGAGCTTCGGTCTTTTTAAGTCACCAGCTCTGGGAAGTATTGCATGGCATAGGCCGAGTTCTCTAAATTTCACCTTTCCTTTGGCCTTGCACACCTCGCCCCTTCCCCGGCCTCCTCCCAGCAGTGCTCATGTGCAGGCAGGCACTGGCTGCAGCTGCTGCAGGGCCCAGGAAGCAGGGGCTGGGAGCAACGCGGGAAACCAGAGAATTCCCACAGTCCACCTGGGTCATCCCACACCTACTCCATCCTTCTACCAGCTCTCTCGAAGCGAGGAAACGCTGAAGTTGATGGTGAGTTAGTGGTTGACTGATGGAAGCACTTTCCTCTTTAATAAAAGCATATTTTCAAAGTTAACTACTCGGAAAAGTAAAGCAATGGGAGCTGTAATTTAGTCCGTCTACTCTAAGAAGCCCTCCTGTAATTTCCGTGATGATTCCGTGTTCCATCCTATACATTTTCATGGTAGCTAACACTAAAAATTGCTTCGGGAGGATGGAAATCAGCCTCATGCGTTAATGATCCGCTAGTAATAGTTGAGAGGGGCATTATCTTCCCTGTTCTATCACAAAAAGGCAAACAGGGGAGGCCGTTTCCTTTTCTCGGACCACGGGTTGCGTTAGAGACACACAGAACGAAGGGAACAATGGCCAAGATTTGCATTTGTTGAAGGGCTCAGTACATTGCTCCCTTGTGAGGGGGCCAAAACCTTCAGAGCATGAATTCTCGTGATTCATCCTTCCCTCTGGTCTACCTCGCTGCATCCAGCACGGTACAGAGAACTCTATGTGTTTATTTATACACAAAAAGGTCTTTGCTTGTTACTGTAGTGTTTGGGTGTTTGGCTCAGGCTCCTAAGCCGGAGGGGGCACAGGCCGATCTGGTGTATCTTTTACTCTCCTGCCAGACTGCTGAGTGACCTTGGGCAGTTTACAGATGCTTCACCTCTCACCACCTCACTTTCTGTAAAATTATCCTGTTTTACTCTGAATAGCACACAGATATCGACTGATGCAAGGGCAGGGTATTATTGCTTACGTGTGACTCAAATAAAGCCGATGCCTAAAATCCAGAATCAGCAAGGCAGAGAAATTGAGAGAGAAAACAGCAGAAATGTGAAATTGTTCCTCTGCCTCAGCCGTTCCCCCTCCACTGCCCTGCCTAAACACAGACAATTACAGCCTGACCACGCTGTCCGATTTCCTCCATGTCAGCCTCGCCGAGAAGTTCAGGTAACCCCTCAAGGCATGAGAAGTGACAGCTCAATAAGCCCACGTACGTTGGGATGAATCCATTTAAAGGTTACGTTTCTTCTGTGCTGAAGAATGCACGTTTCAGAGCAGACGTTTCCCTTTGGAAGGCTGTGGATACGGAACGCTTCCTTCAGGAAGGACAGGCGTCAGTCACTCCCCGCTAACAACCCCGTGTCAGCCGCAGCTGCCCGGTTTCTCGTTAGCAGTTTGGGTGAAGGCAACAGCCCAAGGATGCAGGATACAGCAGGGCTGCCAGCCACGGACACGTCACACAAATGTTCTCTTGCTGGTTGAAAAGGCAAACAAGCTTCTGATGCGCACGAACATCATACGCTGAAACTTAACTGTCTTTCCTTGCTAGAGATAAGTCCGGGAGTTTGCAGGAAGCCCTGTCCTGTGCAGAAGGGTTGTGACGGCCTCAGAGCTGAACTGTGGAAAAGCTGTCGAGCGGGAGACTCCCCGCACCTTGGGAGGTGGGAGTCGCCGAGGGGTTCATAGCATCACCTTTGCAGGGCCTCATGTGCTCACAGAGCCTGATTTTTTCTGCATAAGGAGACTGTAAAATGTCACTTGCACAATAAAGAGGAACTTAATATTTTTCTCTTCCAAATCTTTAGCTGCTGTCTAAGGTAGCAGCAGTTGGACACGTACATTAGGGGCCAATTTGGTGAATGTATCCAGCCCGCTGCAAAACCCCCAACTGTCACAGGGCTGCGAAACCTCTCACCTCTGAAATCCCCGAATGGGCCACGGGTGCGTGCACGCAGCCCAGGTGCCTGGAAGCTGTTGCATTCCCCGCTGCCCGCACACCTCCCGCGCTCACCTGTGCAGCACAGGAGCACACCGGAGTGCCTGCATGTGTGTGTGTGTGCCTGCGTCCGCCTTCGCCTCTCTCCTGCCTTCACGTCACCTTGTAGGAGCACGTAGAGCTGCGACCATACGCGTGGCCGGCTGTACAGGGCTGCGCTTATAGAGGCGTATACGTGTCACGCCGCACACGCAGCTCGGGGGGTGCGGGTGCCCCTCTCCCGGGGCAGCCCCGGTGCCAGGACGCCCCGGTGCCGAGGGGTGCGCTGTCCCCGGGGTACTCCCGGCCGCACCGCGCCGCGCCGTGCCAAGCCTGGCCCCGCCGAGGCAAGCCGTGCTGAGCGGTGCCGTGCCGAGCCGGGGCGGGGCGGTGGGAGGGGGCTGGCCGCGA
>WTSP01019679.1:0-14336 GCA_025331215.1 Actenoides lindsayi
TGGGACTACCTGCACTAGAACAGCAGCGTTACATAAACGCGGAGGGAAGCGTTGCATTATTTAGAGGTCTGAAATCCCAGCTCCTGCCTTTGTCAGAGCCTCAGCATGGCAGTGAGACTAGGACTCCTCCCTGTCTCTGTGCTGGCCCCTGCCAGGGCCCTGGTTAAGCATCCCTGCAGCCCCCACCCAGCCCCACCATGCAGGTCCTGCCTGGCTCCCATGGCCACAGACTGCTTATGGTCTGAACGGGTGCTCTGCTCCCTGAGGAGCCATCACAAACCTTTCTGTGAAGAGCCACAGCAGAGCTAAACATTGGCTTTCTGGTTTTATTCTCTCCAAACAAGCAATGAACACCAGCTCCCAGGGACAGAGCAAAGCCATCCTGTTAATCACTCCTATCCCTGCTCCCCATCCTGCTTCTGTGGGCATCAGCTCCTCATTTCCCTCTCTGCCCAGTTGAGCCCTAACACCAGAAGCAAGCAAGGAGCATCTCCCCCGCTGCTGGGCTTGCACAGCTGGAGGTGCTGCCATCAGTGGCCTGGCAGGCTCAGAGGGAGGGGTGAGAAGGGATCAAACATGTAACAAGGCTTTTGGAGCGAGCAGCAGAAATCCTCAGTTGCTCCCTGCTCAGGCCAGCGCCTGGCAGCCCGGCTGGGTGCTGAGCAGCTGTCACTTCGCAGGGGACAGCTGTAACCAGAACAACTGCATCAACGGAGTAGAAAATGAAGGTCCTGGCTTTGTGGTTTAAGAACCCGACACACGAAATGCTCCGTCACCTTCGCGCAGCCACACAGGGGGGCCAAGGCCTTTTCCACGGAGCTCTGAGCCTGCCGCAGAGTCCTGGCCCCTGCTCCTCTGAGCCCTGCTGCTCAAACATCGATGAACGAGGTTGAAATCAATTCCATCTCCTAACTTGCCTCTTGTCCTACATACCAGACTGGGGGGCAGCTAGGTTATGAAACGTCGTGTGTACAAACCCAGGACCCTCTGCAAGGCCCCCCCACACTGACATTTAGAAGGAAATGGAGGATGACTTGAAGGTGTCATGGTGTGTAATTGCAGCTTTGCTTCTGGGGGTTATTTCAGGTGAATCTGACCTGCTTCTAATGAAATTAGCACTTTTTATCTGCAGTAACCTCACAGCTCTGAGGCAAGGACCATTTTCCTGCTCATACGCTCTCGGTAACTGGTACACAAGACTCTGTTGGGGTGGGGTCCCAAGACACTACTTCATTACTGAAACTAATTAATAATCCAAAGCACTGCGGACGGAAAAGGTAATTTGTTTTTTTCCTGAAAAGTGAATAGAGGTAGAGAGGAACATAAAACCCAGCTTCCCTGTGAGCTGGGGTTGGCCTGCCCTGGTGAGACAAGGCTTGAAGGGCCGTGTGTGGGAAAGCTCCCTATTAAACCTGGGGACAGCAGGGGGGGTTCCTGCAAGTGACAGTCACACAATGATGCTTTTGTCAGAGAGGCACCAAAGGCCAGATGATGTCACCTTGCGCTGGGCTGGGAGGCTGCTTGTGCCTCTAGGGATGGAGCTCAGCAGTATTGCAGTATCTCTGTCAGGGAGGAGGCCATGAAAAGGCTGGGTTTGTCCCACCCTTGTATAAAAGCAGGCGTGGCAGCTTTGTTCCAGAACAAGCTGCCTGTTTTCAGAGGTGGATAAAACTAATTAAAGAGTCACTGCCAGCACTGGGCTCCCCACCTCCTCCCATCACCTGCAGGAGCTCTGCTCTCCTTTTTGCTCCACAGCTTTTTGACCGGCCCAGAGGAATATCTGAACTCCAGCTGTGTCCTTTGCCACCTCACCTTTAGGTGGAAAGATCACACTATCCTTAAAAGCTGCCTGAGACTTCCAAGAGTCTGAGACTTCTCAAGGATAAGTTCTGTTGAAAATGGGGAGAAAGGGGATGAAGAGGAAGCCCTCTGTTAATGTGTCCATATGAATGCTTTGCAGGACCTCAGAAAGCAGAATTTCTCAGAAGGCAAAGGAGACCTGGATAAGCCAGCTCCTTCCCTTGCCTCCCCCTTACCTGACCAACCTCCAGCTGCTGCAGCATCCCCACAGCCCCTCTCCCAAAACAGTGCTTGGGGGCTTGTTTGCCTCAGTCTCTCCACAAGTCCTCCCAGGTGACAGGCAGGAGAAGTCAGGGATGAGAGCAGGCAGGGTACCTACAAGGGGACACAGAGAGCACACAAGCTGTTTGGCTGAAGCAACCCCTCAGTGCTTTCTTGCATTACAAGAGGAGCCCTAAAGCTGTTTTGCAGAAGTGTCCAGAGAGCCCAGACCCACAGGTTGCTCGCCTGTTATCCACAAACTGCTTCTCTGTGGCTTCCAAAACCCTGGCAGGATGCTGGCACTTGGTACTGTTTCCTAAGGGATTATTTTTTCCCCCCTTAGACTTGGAGCACTGCTGTGGCTTCTCACACATCGCCTCAGAGCACCTCCAAAGCCAAAACAGGACTTAGCAGGAGGCAGCCAGGCTAGGCGTGCCCAGCATTGCTGCTGGGGCTTCATCCAGAACCCTCTGTCCCCTAAAGAGCATCCTAAAAGGAGACAGAAAGCCCCCCCCCATTGCTGCAGCAAGCCGAGACAGCCAGAGCCAGCACAGGGAGCATGGGGCTGAGCTCACCTCCCCTTCTCTAGTTACTGGCACCTTTCGAGAAGCTACTTTTGGAGCTGAGAACTGGCTGAACTGATGAAGTGCCCTCATGCTGGCTGAGGGCTTGTGGGGCACAGGTCCAAGAAGACCTGCAGATTAGACCAATTAAAATAGTGCTGACAATGCCAAACAGGAGACTCCCCAAATGCAAATATTTTCTTAGTTTAATCCAGGTTTTTTTGCTATTTCCTCCACTGCCTTTCACAAACACACACCCCCTTCCCCCTGAACCCACAGCACTGATCTGCTCTAGTTGCTGTGAGTTTGGGCATTAGTGAGGGGTTTGGCCGGAGGACCCCCCATCGATGAGGTGTTTGTGCACCTCCTTGCAGCAAGGCAGCTGTGAGGAGCCACATGCTGCCCTGGGGTCAGGGAGAAACAAGGGGGGCTTTGCTCCCTCAGGGAGGAGGAGCAGGAAGCCAACCACAACAACACGACTGGCAGGGGACTCTCCAGCCAGGGCCCCATCCCATCATACCTGAGCAAGATGAACAGAGCAGACCCTGGCTGGTAGCCAAGTTCAACCAAGAGTTCAGATCACCAGGCAGGTCCACGCTGCTGAGACAGACCTGAGGCCAAGCTGGGAAGTCAGTCTTCACATTGGGATCAGCAGATCCATGGCCAAGTGTGGCTGGAGCTGAGCAGGAGACCAGCACTCCCACCCAGGAGCTCCAAGAAGAAGGTGAAAGCCCAAGGCTGAGCTTAAATGGAGCCCCTGTGCCCATGGGTGTGGGTGGAGGCCCCAGGTGAGACTGGTCAGGACCATTAACATCTCTACACAACTGGTGACTGAAGTGGCCGAAGTAGAAGAGCCAGAGGTGTTAGCACAACTCACCGAGAGATGGTCCTGGCAAGGCAGGCACTGGAGCAGGAGGACTGTCCTCCAGCTCCAGCCAAGTGCTGGGACTCCATAATCCTGGAGTCCATTCCCTGTGCCTTGGTCAGCCTTGCAAGTACCTCTGCTTCCCCTTCCCAGCTCTCAAGGAGCAGTACCCACCTGCCTGACCAAGCCAGTGGGGGGAAGCAGATGATTTTGTGTACCTCAGATATGGTCTGCCGGGGACACTTGGAGCACATAGGCTGGATTTTCCCATTAACCCTTTCATCACAGCTATGGGACAGGTCGTCTCCAGCTCCTGCACCTGAGCAGCATCTGCAGATCTGTCACACGCAGGGCTGCAGCGATCCTGTCCATAACTCATCTCTGACTGGTCTGTCCTGTGGTGCTTGTCTTGCCACAACTAATCAAAGCTTAGTCCGTCAGCAGGTCTCTGCAGCTCAGGCTGTGGTCAGGTTCATCAGTGTGCTGTGCCAGGGACCCTGCTCCTGCTGCCCACATCTCCTGGGGGTTATTTGCATGAAGTGCTGGGCAGGAAGGGACCAATTCAGAGGAGTCCTGGGGAGGAGAGTGTGGTGGGATCTTCTGGTGGGCGATCCCAGGGGTCCTGAACCCTGCAGATGGTGCTAAGAAGGACAAAGGCACGATGCCAGTCACCAGAGGTTGCACTGGAGCAGGAAGGGGACAGAGAGGGTTACGCTCATATGTGCAAACTCAGCCCTTGACCAACCAGCTCCCGAGAACTGGAGGAGGAGAGCAGGGGAGCACTGGGCCAGCGGGGGCCTGCAGCCATGGGAAGGGTCTGGCACAGATAGTGGACCCCACCACCGACTGAAGCCGTGTCCCAGCACCCCAGGCTCAGCTCCAGGGCTGGAGCACAAACTTGCAAAGGCTGTCCTGAGTCACTGGAGGAGCGAGGGTCCTGCGGGCTCTGGAGCGCGGCCTCAGACTAGCTAAAGCAATCCCGTGGGATGAACTCTGGTCACATTTCCTTGCTGCCCTTCCGAGGACACCCAGAAACCCAGCGGGGCTGTGGTAGCTCCTCGGCCCCCTCCCGCTCACTGCGTGGGGAGCGGTCTGCGGTATCTACAGAGAATTTGTTGGATGGTGGAAGGAGCTAATTTAAATGAGAAAAAAAGGCTTTGGGGACATTGCCAGCATTCTCCTTGCCTATTGTACTCCCCCTTCGGTTTCTGCTTTCCACCGAACAGTTTTATGTTTCCAAGGATCATAAATTCTCATTTTTCCACTGGGCGGGAGGTGCGCTCCTGGACTCCACCGCTTCCTGCGCCGCTTTTGTGTCCGTGTTGCCCAGTTACTGCGGCACAGCCCCAGACTATGCCCGGCCACATTCACCCCGGCCACGTCCCTGGGAGCGCACGCCCCGCCGCCGGGCACCGGGAGTTCATCGGATGCAGACGGGCACCTGCTTCCCAAGGGGAACAAAGGCAAGGCCGTAACCCAGCGGTTTCCAGCCGGAGGGCTGCGGCCGAGCGGTGCCCCGCTGGGGCTGTCTCAGGAAGGTGGGATGCGATGCGGAAGGGGCCGCGGTGAGCGGCGGGGGGATCGGAGGCCGGACCGCAGGCTGTGGGAACCGACCCCGCTCGCTTGTCGGTGTGGAGGCGGCACGCAGCGCTTGGCTGAGCCGCGCTTGCCGGGAGAAGAGCTCAGGAGGTTTCTGTAGCATCACTTCCAGGTGGCAGCACTCCAAGCCTCAGTAATTCAAACAGTAGTGGAGATAATGCCGCGTTCTCGTGCTGTGCAGGTCAGTTTGGTTTGAAATTAATTACATTCCTGAAGTTGAAATACTTGGATTCGTAGAATCCTAGAATCACAGGCTGGTTTGGATTGGAAGGAACCTTCAAAGCTCATCTGGTCCAACCCCCCCTGCAGGGAGCAGGGACATCTGCAACTGGAGCAGGTTGCTCAGAGCCCCGGCCAACCTCACCTGGAAGGGTTCCAGGGATGGGGCAGCGACCACCTCTCTGGACAGCCTGGTCCAGGCTCTCACCATCCTCAGCACCAAAAATTCCTTCCTTCTCTCCAGTCTAAATCTCCCTCTTTTAGTTTCAAACCATCACCCCTTATCCTGTCACTACAGGCCCTGCTAAAAAGTCTGTCCCCATCTTTCTGCCAGGCCCCTTGAAATCCTGAAAGGCCCCAAGAAGGTCTCCCCAGAACCTTCTCTTCTCCAGGCTGAACACCCCCAACTCTCTCAACTTCTCTCTGTAGCAGAGGTACTCCAGCCGATCATGATGAGTACCTGTCAGCATGACTTTCATTCCTAAAACAGCTCTCACGTGGCATCAGAGGTTGCCTAGTGCAGCAGGAAGGATGCTGCCCACGCGGGTGGGATGCAGCCATGCGCCAGCCTGGGAGCAGGAGCAGGGACCGGTGGGTGCTGCTGGGGTGCCGCTGCCCAGAGCCGAGCAGATTTCCATCCCCTCCTCATTGCCATGCTCCCTGTGTCCGTCTGGCGGGCGAGCTTTGGGAAGGGGCTGGGACTGCTCTTTGTGGTGGGGTTGTTTATGGACACATCCATCCTGCAGCCTGCCAGGCCGGGCTGGGCCAGGGTGAGGGGAGCCTGGGGGCAGGACAGCGGGCTAAGGGCTGGCCGGGGAATTTACGTCTGCAGGAAGAAGTCGTCCATCGCCCATGGCATCTTCCTTTGGGCACGCAAACAAAGCATGTACCCAGCAGCAACAGGGAGTGCCGATGTACCCCTGTCTCCAAAACCCAGGGACCCCCTGCCTTGATTACCTGGAGCGCAGCGCGGGCTGCGCAGCAGCGAGCAGCACGGGAAGCGTGGCAGGGAGCATGTCCCACCTCTGCCCACTCCCTCAGCTCTGGCCCTTCTGCTCTTTGTTCAGGAGGAAGATGCATTTTTTTTTGGAAGCAGCGGCTGCCGCCGAGACCTGCAAACTCTCTGTTTTATGACAGTTTTCATTTGCATAATGAAGGCCCTGATACCTTCAGTAATTAATCACATGAAGAATTGCTTCCTTGAATAACTCTATTCATGCAAGTTGTTCTTAGTGCTGGAAACTGCCTATGATTTCCAACGTGCATTAGCCCATCTCTTTCATCAGCAGATGGAAGCTGGTAAATGCATGTGTAATTTATATCTGCTTGGGTGGAATTAGCAGATGAAATATGCATTACACTGCGCCATTAACATTTCTAGGCATACAGTCTTCAGCTCTGGGGTAAGTTAATATTACATGCCAGCAGTGTGTGGGACCCTATGAACGGCAAGGACTCGAACACGGGGATTTAAAAGCGGAAAGAGAAAGTATTCCAGGTCAGACACGTCAGAAATAGAATTAATGAAGCTGCTAAATTAAATGAGATGCATTGCCCTTTTTCAACCTGCATATTTTTTTTTTTAATCAAATGTCCCATCTTGTCTCCACAGCTGAGGGAGCTGCCAGGCTTGCCAGCGGAATCGCCGCTTGTAAGGGCAGCTCCAGATCCGTTAACACCCGGGAAGCTTTCCCCCTAGGATACAGCACAAGCAGCAGGAGAATCATGATTGCATCTCGGGAGGCAGCAGAGCAGATGAACGCTGCTGTGTGGGTTGAGATTTGTCAGTAACCTTGACAAATTTGGGGAAGAAAAAAAAAAAATCCACATCAATTCAATAGTAAGAAAGAAAATATCAGTGACTAGATGATGCTCTCCGACGACAGCGCCGGGGTAGGCAGGAGCCTCGCGCTCAGGTGGCTGTTGGTTTAGGCAGGAACATCTTTATAGAAGATGAATTCTGCTCTCTTGGAGTGCGTTTTTCATGTGCTTTTTTGTCCTCATATAAATCACCGTTAATTAAAATACTGATTCCTGCTCGATAAGCAGCAGTTAATTGACTGAAGCTGTATCCCGTCTGCCTCTTGTGTGTAGAGGAGCGAGAGCCCCATCCAGGCCGGCACGGCACGGGGCCCTCACCCGGCACCGCTGCCCGGAGCTCAGCGCTGGCACCCAGCTGGTGATCCTGCCCCTGTGCCAGCCTGCCGCTCCTGCCCCGCAGGGATTTTCACCCTTCAGAAAGGTTTGGGGGACCCAAAGACTTTTACCTGTTTTCGGGCCGTGGGGAGTGTGTGTTGGCCACGTGCAGGGGCTCTGGCGAGGCTGCAGCAGCAGCGGCCACGAGCTGCATGGAACGAGCAGATCCGGCAAACTCGAGCAGATCTGGCAAACTCATGGGCATCCTTCCTCCCTGGCAATGCTGCAGCAAAGGGCCTCATCCTGAGCAGAGCCTGAGGGTGCTGCCTGCAGATTGCGAGGGTCAGAACCGCTTCACATGCTGCATGTGAGGTGTGCGTGTTGATGGGGCAGGGGAGAAGCTTCAAGCCCTGCTCCCACCTGCCCCGTGTGCCTCCCCAGCACCAGCCCAGGAGAAGGGCAGAATGTACTGGGCAGCTCACAGCAGCTGTACAGGCTCTGTACCTGTCCCGAAGCCAGGCTGGGGTGGTACAGCGTGGGGAGGTAGCTGGCTGGAGTTCCCTGTGCTCGCAGAGACTTGCCATCACTCCTGGCAGCGCCCGGGGATGAGCCGCTGCTGCTGCTCCCGATTGTTCCTTTCTGTCCAAAAGAGAAAGAAAAAGCATCTCTGCAAAATCCAGACTTGGACTTTGCTTAAAGCCTTTGAGTAAAGAGCCTTGTTTGAATGTAATTGCACCCCTGTTGCTACAAGGGGAAAATACGCTGTATTGCTCTTTTTTCTTGGAAAGCTCTGCTCGTATTTTCCCAGCCATTTGTGCATAAAGAAAGATAAATAGCTCTTTAGCGGGCAGAACAATCTATCCCGGTTTTATTGACATTCATGCAAGCAGACAAGGAGAAACAGTTTGGCGGTGCTGAGTGTAGGGGAGGGGGAAGCTCCCCCCGGCAGAGCTGGGTAGAGCTGGGAGCACCCAGCGGAGCTGGGCTGGGGGTGCTGGGGCCCTGGAGGACAGCGGGTGGGAGAAGCTCCCGGTGCCAGCCCCACAGGGGTCTGCATTTCCCGGGGTCCCCCCGGCCCGCTGCAGGCTGTGGGGTGCCCTCACCCCACACTTCACGCCTCCCTGGAAATAAAAATACATGTGTAGCAAATTTAGCACAGGCTTCACGTGCAGTGGTGCTATAGATAGATGTTTTAAAGAGCTTGTCTCAGAGTAAAAATTCACGGGGAGATCAAAAGGCTGTGGTTTAATCTGGGGTCTGTCTGATACCATAAACCTTGCTGAGCGCTAAGAATTCAATGAGCAGCATCAAAAGCCTGATGAACATGAAAGCCACCCAGTTTTCTGCCTGTAAGGCTGGCGGGGCTTACAGTGGGTGCTGAGGAGATGGAGAGACGCGTATCTTCATCTGCAGTGCTTGGGTGCTGCGCTGACGTGGAGCCACACACGGAGTCCTTCGGCTTCAGGCTGCTGGAAGAGGTGCCTGCGCTCCCTTAACATCTCAATTGCTACCTGCGTGAAGAGATAAGATTTCTAATTAGACGTCTAATTACTCAGCGTAGGTCGGCTTCAGGCTGCGCTCCGCCGCTTGGCATCGCCTCCTGCTCCGTGCCTGCGAATCGCACCGACTCTCCAAAGCGACGTGGCAGAGGCATCCCAGGAGAGAGTGGAGGCTGGCGATGGAGCGGGGGCACCTCCCGTTCCCCATGAGCCTCTCAGGGTGGCACAGAGCTCCCTGGGAAGGCTCGGTGGGTGGCTGGCTGTCCTTGGGGGGATGGGACATTGCAGAGGGGGCTGCGTCACCCCGACACCTTAGCAGGAAGAGCTTCCAAGATGCTTCCAGTTTGAGAAGCTGATGGAAGGTACGGCCAGACCCCAGCTGCAGCCTGTACCAGCAGGCACTGGTGTCCCCGTGATGTCCTCCCCTTTGACGAGTCCCAGCTCCATTACAACACTGTTGGCATTATTAGACTATTAAAACGGGAGATTTGTAACCTCTGCTTTCCATCTATGGCGACTGTACATCGAGTTAATCCAAAGGATTTCTTTTTAAACAGCTACATGGTGGCTGTTACTGTAGCTGCCCTGACAGGGCACTGCAGATATATCGGGATCTGGCCCAGGAAAGCTGGATTTCAGATAGGGACTGTGAGAAATATGGGCTATCAAAACGTGGTATTTGGAAGCCAAAAATAGTGCCTCAAAGGGGGCTAGTAAGGATCAGCAGCATAAAGAGGTCTCCAGAGTGAGAAGGCTCTGCCGTGCTTCTAGCTGCCAGCAAAAGCAACATTTAAAAGACAGCAATTTAATTTTTAACGCAAATGGAGGTGAGCTCAGACTGCAGACACCTGCAGGTGAGGAGCTGGGTTTTTCTCCAGAGATACCAAGCCCACAGAGGTTAACGAGATTATGTAAATGACTGAGGTGTAATTGCGTTATTGCCACCCATCTGGCCCTCCTTGCAATTCATCCGTGATTTTCTATTCCCCCTGCACTGCAGTGCTGACACCCAAGGGCACCGGAGATGCCATAAATCACTGCTTGCTCTCTGCTGCAAGTGCCATCTCCCTGTCGAGCCTCCAGTGCAGGGCCCCCGCTGGACTAAGTGTGGCCAACACATCAGGAAAGTTCTACCTGCATCCGAGTTCATCGTCTCTGGATGTGGTCCAGAGGACAGAGCTCCACTTGTCCTCTCCCAAGGGATGCTCCTGACAAAGCCAGGATCCTGCCCCGCGTCCCAGCTATGGCAGCAGGTCCTTCCCAATGTGGATTTACTTATCAGGAAAAACAAATTCCCACTTCCCTGGGCAGCTGGGATTAAACACAGACCTGATGCTTTCCTGTAAAGCAGTACCACCACACACTGGCCCAGGTACACCCAACACTACCTCTCTTCTAACCTGGGTTTTTCTTCCCATCAGTATGAATTCAAAGCCAAGAACATTAAGAAGAAGAAAGTGAGCATCATTGTGTCCGTGGATGGGGTGAAGGTGATCCTGCGCAAGAAGCAGAAGGTGAGATGTCTCCAGCCCAGCCAGGGCACTCGGGGCCAGAGCACCTGGCATGCTGGCTTGGACCAGAATAGTCACATTTCGAACCAAACCTGGCCTTTCCTTAAAAACCACACAGAATTTTCACAAGAAAACACATCAAGCCAGTAAAAAAACCTTGCTGAAAAAAGGGGTGGGAAAATTACCCTGTGGGAAGAGGATTTTTTTTTTTTTCCTATCAAAAAATGTCAAGCTTTCAGGCAACAGGGTTTCTTTCTCTTGTTAATACCAGTAGGCTCCTTCCACACTGCCTGGCTGAGCACCCCTCAGCATTTTGCCCAGGCTCTGCTTCCCACCGAGCCAAGCCAGCAGCTGGATCTAGATCTCCTAAGCTCTAGCTCAGAGCCTACTTCCCCAACATGTGGTACTCTCCTGCATATTTGATGCTTATAAATTAATCTTAGGGACCATTTTCAGCCCTGAAGCCTGTGATCAGATGACCAGATATGATAAATGATGAAAGAAATCTATTTTTATCCAAGATACTGATGAAACAACCATTGCTCGTAGAGTCAAACTGTGGCCTGGATTATGGCTTGGGAGAAATGCACCATTCTCCAGGGTTCCTGCCCATCAGCAGGATGGAGTCTCATTTTTGCCTGACTTGCTGTAAATTTTTTTCTCTGCTTACAGAGAAAGGAGTGGACCTGGGATGAGAGTAAGATGGTGGTGATGCACGACCCCGTGTACAGGTACGCGGCACGGGATTTACAGGCTCAACCCTGAGGGATGCGTATCCATCCTCCCGTGTGCTGGGTTACCTCCACCAAGGCTGGCTTTCCTTTGGCAACTGCAAAATTAATGAGGATGCAGAATTACAGCTGATGGAGAATCCTTTTCATACATTTTTGAGAGCGAGCTGGACTGATGTAGCATTGAAGCTGGCTTTGCTTTGAACAGGGTTAGACTAGGTGACCCCTAGAGGTGCCTTCAGCCCAAATTACTCTCTGATTCTGAAGGCAGGCTTCCTGCGGTTTTCTTTTGGAGCATGGCTCACCATCTGCTTCTGAAGAAGGGCTGTACTCTAAGGTGTAAGTGCTTACAGGAATTAACCCATTCAGGGCATGGTAAGATGGCACTGACTTTCCATAGCACCTGCCGTGGGATCTCCAAGTATCTTGGAGACCACAAGCCCCACCCAGAGGTTTACACTGCATGTAAACCTGATGCCTCAGCAGCCCGCAGGGATGGATGGCTTCCTTCAGGTAACCCCAGCAATGGTGCATAGCCTTCGGACACAGTGAAGAGCCCAGGTGGCACCAGCCCGTTAGATCTGCCGAGTGAATAATTGTACGGTGAGCGTGAAGCCCGCGGCCCCCAGGGCTGGGCTCACCAACACTGGTTTTCTGGGTCAGAGCCCTCGGTGAGGAGATAAGGAGCAGAGGACGTGCTGATGTGTTATCTGAGCCTACCTCTCACTTCTGCTGTTCTTTGAAGATTATTACAAGATGTGGTAACGATTGCTCCAATTGCAAGTTCAACACGAAAAAAATTCCGGTGACAGAAAAAGAGTAAAATAAAAAACCATTTCTAGAATCCCTGTGGTTTCTTCTCTATTCCAAGCTGAACTCCCTTGTCAGATTTTTACCCAATTATATCAAGAATTTAAAAACGTCTTTAGAAACAGTTTTGCAGCACAGGGAGGAGGAGTGAGCCTGAACTGGAGAGAGGGGAATCCTCTGGGTACCCGCAGCATCCCTGGGAGAAGCACCCAGGGGACGCTGCCTTTTGTGCCGTGCCACCCGCCTGCTGCTGGGAACGGGCCCGCGCTAGGTGCCCGGGCTGGCAGCACCGCGGCGGGTGGGACGCTTGCTGCACAGGCAGTCGTGCCACGCTGCTGCCCAGGCAGGGATTCATTGCTGGGGCTAAAAATAGCCACAGGCTTTCCAATACTATCGATTTCTTAGCTTTCCCACAGCATCTTTAAAAAGCCTTTGCCTGCTTCAGAAACCAGGTTTTCCATCAAGCCAGAAACACTGTCTCAATCTGTTGCCTCCTGCTGTGAAAAGTGCAGGAGGGGCCGCGCACCAGAACCGCCTCATTGCTCCAGCTCCGGGTGCTGGGAGACAGCCCGTCCTGGGCATGCATCGGAACCTCCGAGGCTGTCTGGAGGGCAGAGGCTGCCCCGGGTGTTTAATTCCCTTTGTCTCTCTCCCACCTAGAATCTTCTATGTGTCTCACGACTCGCAAGACCTGAAAATATTTAGTTACATCGCAAGGGACGGTGCTAACAACTCCTTCAGGTGCAACGTCTTCAAATCCAAGAAGAAGGTAGGGTGCTCCTGGGGCTATGGCTGGGTCATCCCTGGGCAAGAGATCTCCCAGGAACCTCACACCTTCCCCAAAGTCACCACAGGGTCAGAGGGTGCAGATCCCTGGGGAGAGACTGAGGCAGTGCCAGCGCTGGGTGTCCCCAGTGCCTGGTGCCTGTCCCCTCCTGGCCCAGCCACCTGGGAAGCAGCGCAGCCCATCTGCCTCAGCCCACACCCAGACAAGGGCTCATCTCTGAGACTGGGGGACCTGGGGGGGATGCCGGGTGTCAGGTCCGGGGTCAGGTCCCCACCATGGGAAGGGATGGCAGCGCGGGGCAGCCCCGGGGTGGGAAGCGGTGGGAATGCTCCCAGCTTTCCCGGCAGCGGCAGCGCGGCCGCCGCGGGGCTGAGCAGCGGCCGGGTTTGCTCCGCAGAGCCAGGCGATGCGGGTGGTGCGCACGGTGGGACAGGCCTTCGAGGTGTGCCACAAGCTGAGCCTGCAGCACGCCCTGCAGAATGCCGACGGCCAGGCCGACGGGGCCAGCGACAAATCAGCTGAGGAGCAGACTCTGGAAGGTGACGCGCGGGTCCCTGCGAGACCCCTCGCTCAGCCCCGGCACCGGGGACGCTTTGGGGTGGGGAACTGTGGGGTGGTGTGTCCTTCATGGGCCAGCTCTGGTGACAGCGAGAGCTTTGGGCCCCTTCAAATGGGGGGGCACAGGGAATCCACCCTGCCTGCCCAGCTGTCCTGGGCACTGGGAAGGTGGAGGCTGAGCCCCTGAGGGTCTGCAGGCACCAGCCCCTTCCTCCCGCCCCTCTGCAGCACACCGAGACCTGAAGTGAGTCCTGGCCTTGTCCCCTCGCTGTCACCCGTCCCCTCACTGCGATCCTGTGGCTCGGGGGGCGGGGGTTTATTTATCCCTCTCGTTTGAAGTTCACCAGATAAAGGGCTCCAAGATCACAGATGCGGATGAGGTTGGCATCGACTCTGATGGCATCTGTGTGTCTGAGAGCGGACCCAGAGAGCTGCCCGCTGCCAGGGGGGACCTCGGCATGCTGAAACCTGGGCAAGCCTCGAAGGATAAGAACTGCCAGGTAACGGGGGGATGGTCCGTGCGCTCTGCCGCTGCTGGGGTCCTTCTGCTCAGGGTCACTCTACCATGGCTTGATCTGGAGGGGCTTTCATGGAGACCCCACTGCAGACACCCCCCTCCTCTGGCTTCCTGCTCTCGCACCCCCGTGGCAGGACACGGTTCAGCACCCGCTGTACCCGCAGCTAAGCCGTGTCCCAGCACTGGGGCAGGGGGAGAGGCGAGAGCCGGGAGCGTGACCACAGCGCGTGGCTGAGAGGGCTTCGAACGTGGCCCGGGAGAGCCCACCGGCGCGGGCAGAGCGCGGAGGGGCCATCACCCAGTGCTAGAAAGAAGACGCGAGGCAGGACCCCTCCCACTCCCACACCAACATCCACAGAACAGGCGGAAACTAAGAGGAGGCATCTCTGTCAAGGTGGCCGTTTCCCCACCGTGCGGGGTGGGTTTTGGTGCCCCCAAAGCTGCTCTGCCATGGACGCTCATCCCACTGCCCCCCCCCAG
>WTSP01019680.1:0-12019 GCA_025331215.1 Actenoides lindsayi
GGGGGGGGGGGGCGGGGGCGGGGGTGGGGGGGGTGTGGGGGGGGGGGGGGGGAGCCGCGGGGGGAGCGGGGGGGGGCGGGGGGAGGCCGGCGGGGGAGAAAGGGGGGGCGGAGGGGTGGGGGGAAAAAAAATGGCTCAGAATGTTGGAGGGGAAAAAAAATGGCCCAGAGTGTTGAGGGAAAAAAAAACCCAACTGGCCCAGAATGTTGGTGGTGGGAAAAAATGGCCCAGAATATTGGGAAAAAGAAAAAAGACCTGGCACGGGTCAGACGGTGACATTCCCGGTAGGGGGAAAACAATGACTTGGGGAGGGGGGAGGGTGCTCAAAACGGGCGTTTCAACCCCAAACACCACGACCTCCGGGCTCTGGCTGGGGGGTCTGAGACCTCCCCCCAAATAACACCTCTTTGTGCTTCTCTTTTCCAGGAGTGGAGGTGGAGGAAGGTCTGGCATCACCCTCCTCGCGCTGCCCTGGGGGGTTGGTCGGTGCAGAGCTGAGCTGGGGACCAGGGAACCCACCCGGGGCTGCTGCCCGCGGCCCTCGCTCCAGGGAAGTGCCAAACTGGGGGGGTTGTACTGGGAGCATCCTGTGGAGAGTCAGTTTAGTTTATTTATTTGGGTGAATTCTTAATTTTTAGCAGTTTATTTTCACCCGTAACGATTTATTTTCACTATATCAGTTTGTTTCTACCACTCCCACCTATCAATTTACCTCTTTACTATATAATTTTACCAATTTTTTTCTTCAGCTTCCTCATTTTAATCGTTTCTTTTGTTACCATCGAGAAACGACTCAAAAGTCCCACCAGCTGGATTTTAGTTGCTTTAATTTTTGATGTCGTTCGTTTGAGTTTAGGGATTTGATTTCCCTGCTTGGAGGCTGGTGCTGGGGACCTTGATCTGCAGCAGAGCTAAGGAATATTTAAAAAAATGGCCCAGAATGTTTAAAAATGGCCCCAAATAATAAAAAACCCACAAAATTCCTGAATATTTGGGAAAAAAAAGGCCTAGAATGTTTAAAAATGGCTGCAAATAGTTTAAAAACCCACAAAATTTCTGAATATTTTGTAAAAAAAAATGGCCCAGAATGTTTAAAAATGGCCCCAAATAGTAAAAAAACCCCAAAATTCCTGAATATTTTGAAAAAAAAAGGCTCAGAATGTTTTAAAACAGCTGCAAATAGTTAAAAAAAACACCAAAATTCCTGAATACTTTGAAAAAAATGGCCCAGAATGTTTAAAAATGGCCCTGAACAGTTAAAAAACCCCAAAATTCCTGAATATTTTGTAAAAAAAAAAAAGGCCCAGTATGTTTTAAAATGGCCCCGAGTAGTTAAAAAAAACCCAAATTCCTGAATATTTTGTAAAAAAAAAAGGCCCAGAATGTTTAAAAATGGCCCCAAATAGTTAAAAAAACCCAAACTTCCTGAATGTTTTGTAAAAAATGGCCCCAAATAGTAAAAAAAACCTCCAAATTTCTGAGTATTTTCTTAAATGGCCCAGAATGTTTAAAAATGGCCTCAAATAGTTAAAACCCCCAAAATTCCTAAATATTTTGAAAACAAAAAATTGCCCAGAATGTTTAAAAATGGCCCCAAATAGTTAAAAAAACCTCAAAATTCCTGAATATTTTGTAAAAAATGGCCCAGAATGTTTAAAAATGGCCCCAAATAGTTAAAAAAACCCCAAAATTCCTGAATATTTTGTAAAAAAAGGGCTCAGAATGTTTAAATATGGCCCCAAATAGTTAAAAACCCCCAAAATTCCTGAATATTTTGAAAAAAAAAAAGCCCCAGAATGTTTTAAAACGGCTGCAAATAGTTAAAAAAAACCAAAGTTCCTGAATATTTTGTAAAAAAAATGGCCCAGAATGTTTTGAAATGGCCCTGAATAGTTAAAAAAACCCAAAATTCCTCAATATTTTGAAAAAAAAAATGGCCCAGAATGTTTAAAAATCACCCCAAATGTTTCCAGGTGCCCTGCAGTGGGGTTTTACCCCCAGGTCAATCATTTCAGCAGAGGTTTCAGGCACGGGGCCAAACCTTCTCCATTTGGCTCTTCTTTCTTTGCCCCTCAACCAATAGAAACCGCTCCAGTAGATCCTTAATGGTCTAAACTGGCCCAAACTGGTGCTGACACCGCTTCAGCTGCTTCCGGGGGGGTGATTTCTGGCCAAGACGCGTCGACCCCCAGCCCCTCGGGCCTCCCACGGTGCGGCTTCTTGGGGGGGAAAAACCCACACGAAAGGCTTTTTGTTGGTGCTTTCTTAGGGTGTTCTCAGGAGGTGGGAAAACTCTCGGTGAATTCTGGGCCTGGTCTCCGGGCTCCCCCACCTCAGAAAGTCACCGGTGACTTGTTCCCCGTGTCCCCCGCGGCCGACGGGCCTCGCCTTGGCCCAAAATCCATCCGTTACCAGGTCACCTCGACCCTCAGCTCTTTTCTTTTTTTGCCTTCCCAATAATTATTAAGGATTTTAATGGAATTTTGGGGAGGTTGGTCAAGAGGAATTCACCCCTGAAAACCCTCCCTGGGAGTCCCCTCAAAACCCTCCCTGGGAATCCCGCCAAAACCCTCTCTGGGTGTCCCCCCCAAACCCTCTCTGGGTGTCCCCTCAAAACCCTCCCTGGGAATCCCGCCAAAACCCTCCCTTGGTGTCCCCTCAAAACCCTCCCTGGGTGTCCCCTCAAAACCCTCCCTGGGTGTCCCCTCAAAACCCTCCCGAGGAAGCCAAGCTGCTGCCGCAGCATCTCCACTGGGTTTTGTTCCTTCACTTCCTCAAGGAGCATTTTCAGCTGGGTGAAAACTTAGGAAATGGGGCAGGGGACAAAAAACAAAAGAGAATTTTGGGAGAAAGCAGCAGCTACTCACAAGGAAGGGCCGTGGAGAGGGGTCTGGAGCATCGGAGAAGTCCCAGCTCTTCCCGCTCGTGCAGTGTCCCGTTGCTGCCCCTGTAGACTGGAGTTTATGGGGGTGTTCCCGGGGGAACCCTTGGAATCCTGGGGTCAGGTTTGGGCCCCTCGCTCCCAGCAGGACCCTGAGGGGCTGGAGCGTGGCCAGAGAAGGGCAACGGAGCTGGGGAAGGGGCTGGAGAAGGAGGAGAAGGGGCTGGAGAACTTGTGAGGAGCAGCTGAGGAGAAAAGGAGGCTCAGGAGAGACCCTCTCACTTTCTAGAGCCACCTGAAAGGAGGTTGGGGTGAGGTGGAGGTTGAGGTCTTCTTCCAAATGACGGCCCAAGAAGAACCAGCCTCAAGTGGCCCCAGGGGAGGTTGAACACAAGGAAAAATGTCTTCCCCAGAAGGGTTGTCCAGGCCTGGCCCAGGCTGCCCAGGGCACTGGTGAAGTCCCCATGGTCCCTGGAGGGGTTTTGAACCCCTGGAGATGTGGTGCTGAGGGACAGGGGTTAGCGGTGCCCTGGCAGCACTGAGGTCATGGTCGCACGTCACGATCTTCAAGATCTCTCCCAACCCAACTGATCAGATGATGCTACAGAGGACACTGTCACCCCTGCCCCACCAGGTGCCACCCCACCACGGCGCAGCACCCACCTGGCTCCACCCCCACCCAGGACCAGGGCGATGGTGTTGCCGGTGAGGACTCGCGCCAAGCGGGAGAAGTCGCTGTGCCGGTCGGCATTCTTCTCAAACACTTTCTCGTACATCTCGCGCTGCGGGTGGGAGGGACTCCGGGGTGACCACCACGGTGGTGGGACCACCCTGGAGGAGGGGTCACCTCGGAAAGGAGGCCACACGTACCAGTTTGGTGGGGCTCCGTCGGGAGAAGACGCGTCGGGGACACCTGATGTGGAGGTGACCCGAGCACCAGCTGCGCATGTTGAGCCACTCGACAGTGCGGGAAGGACTGGGACCGTCCTCGCGGTGCAGGAGGACCAGCTGCTTCAGCGCCCGCACCGCCGTGTTCTCCAGCATCTGCTCCAGCTGCAGGAGCCGTCAACCGCCCGATGCGGGGTCGTCCCACCACCTCCTACCCCGCCCTGACCCCACCTCACCTCTCCCAGCACCGGTTCTTGGTCACCCAAGCCGACGATGAGGATGCAGTCGGCCTGACGGATGCACCGCACGGTCCACGGGGTCAAGGTACAGTCGGTCTGGTAGAGGACGATGCGGTGGATGTCCTCCTGCTGTGCCAGCCAGCCCGACAGGCGGTACTCCTGGATGCTGCCAAGAGGGAGGGCATCAGGCGGCGGCGCGGCGGTAGGTCACCCGTTGGGCGGTGGTTCCTCCCGACGGGAGTTACCTGTCGAGCGCCGAGGAGCCGAGGCGGGCACGGATGATGTCACTGGTGAGGAGCAACGTGGGACCTGGGAGAGGTGGGGACATGGGTACCGCCATCTCATGACACGGTGGTCACCAGCACAGTGTGGTTGCCATCGTGCCACGGAGCTATGGTCGCCATGGCATGGTTGCCACCGTGCAACGTGGCCGTGGTGACTACTGTGGTGTGGTCACCATCGTGCTGTGGGGTTTTGGTAACCACCATGGCGTGGTGACAATCGTGCCACAGGGCTGTGGTCACCACCATGGTGTGGCCACCATCATGCCATGGGGCTGTGATGGTCACCATGCCATAGATGTCACCATGCCACAAGACTTTGGGCTCTGGTGACCACCATACCATGGTTGCCACCATGCCACGGGGCTGTGGTCATAAACATAGTGTGGTTGCTATCATTCCACAGGGGTGTAATGGTCACCATGACATGGTTGCCACCATGCCATGGTTGCCACCATGCAATGGGGCTGTGGTCACCACCATGGTGTGGCCACCATCATGCCATGGGGCTGTGATGGTCACTATGCCAGGGTCCCCACATTGCCACAAGACTTCGGGCTCTGGTGACCACCATATCATGGTTGCCACCATGCCACAGGGCTGTGGTGGTCACCATGGCATGATTGCCACCGCGGCCTGGGGCTGTGGTCACAACCATGGCATGGTTGCTATCATGCCACAGGGGTGTGAGGGTCGCCATGCTGTGGCTGCCACCATGGGGCTGCAGTCACCACCGTGGTGTGGTCACCATCATGCTATGATGGTCACCATGCCGTGATGCTCACCACACCCCAAAACCACCATCACCTCCATGCCACGGCCACCACCTTCCCACAGGGCTGCAACCACCACCACACCGGCTGACCGGTGCACCACAGGATCACAGTCACCTCCAGGTCACGGCCACCACCGGGCTGGCACTCACCGATGGCATTGAGCGCGTGCTTGAGCTCCAGGGTGAAGGCTGCCGTGGGCACGTCGTCGCACACCGGCAGCACTGCCACCGTCGACAGATTACTGGTGGGGTTGGTGGGCTCCGAGCTGGAGGCCATGCCCAAGCTGGAACCTGGGTGGACAGAGAGGACATCAAGGTGGTGAACACCTTCCATGTGCTGATCTGATGGTGGCCACCAGCTCTGGTGACGGTCACCAGCCCTGGTGGTGACCACCAGCCCTGCAGAGGCCACCTCATTATCCCCAACCCCTTTGGGACCTACTTGCAAAGGGTCCCCGGAGCTGCTGAAGGTTCCCCAAGATCTTCTGGCTCAGGAGGTGGATGAGGCGGGTGACGACCTGCAGGGATGAGGATGGGGATGGGCACCAGACCTGGCAGGATTCCCCAAGCTGGAGATTCATTAACCCCACCCCCCCTGACTGATGTCCCACATATTCTTTTTGGGTGCCACCACCGCCACCACCCTTCACTCTTGGAGACATTGGAGAGGGACAACCATCAGCAGCAGACACATCATGGTGACCATCACACCCCTGTGGCATGAGAGCAACCACGCCATGGTTGTGACCACAGCCCCAGGGCACGGTGGTAATCATGCCATGGTGACCATCACAGCCCCGTGGCATGGTGGCAACCATGATATGGTGGTCACCAGAGCCCGAAGTCTTGTGGCAATGTGGGGACCCTGGCATAGTGACCATGACAGCACATCAGCTCTTCTCCCCCAACAGCTCTTGAAGTCCTTAATATAAGCTGGTCACAAATGTCACGGCCACCAAGGGACATGGTCCTTCCATGGTGAAGAGGGCGTAGACCCCAGGATGGAGATCTGGAGGTACCTGGGGGTATCTGCGCTTGATGTTGTTCAAGGTGCCCTCAGGCAGCTTGGCCAGCTCTGTGTCCCGGACTGCATGGACCGTGGTGGCACGTGGCTGCCGGGTGAGGGCTTCCACCTGGAGAAGAAGACACAGAGCCATGAGGCCAGACATCTTGGGTGTCCTCCACTCCCGTGGCCCCGTCCGTGGTTCTCACCACGCCAATGAGGTCACCACGGCCGTACTCCCCGATGAGCTCCTTCTTGCCGTTGCCCTTCTGGATGACGGAGCGGAGTCGCCCGTTGAGCACGATGTAGGTACAGTCCGACTTGTCCCCCTGCCTGGAGGACACCACCACACCGGGACCTCAACTCCCTGCCAAGCACGGTCCTCATGGAGCCGCGGTCGGCCCCCATCCTTTGGTACCCACCTGTAGAGCGCCCGCCCGGCCTCCACCGCCATCCAGTCAATGGCGAAGTCCATCTGGCGCACGAAGGGCGACATCCGGGCGGCCACGGTGTGGGCGACGCTCAGCACCACGCTGGGCTGCTCCCGCATGATCCTACGGGCCACCCGCCGTTCAGGAGATGCGCTTGGTGGCCTCAAGAGATGCCACCGTAGCCTTCACTCCAAAAAAGCTCTTTTGGGGTCAACTCTCAGGCCCTGAACCTCCTGCTCCTCCTCCTTCTCCTCCTGCTCCTTCTTCACCTCCTCCTCCTGCTCCTCCTCCTCCTGCTCCTGATTCTCCTCATCCTGCTCCTCTTTCTCCTGCTTCTCCTACTTCTCCTGCTCCTCCTGCTCTTGCTCCTCCTCCTGATTCTCCTCCTCCTCCTCATCCTGCTCCTACTCCAGTAGGGACTCACTCATAGAAGTCCGACTTGGAGATCTTGAGGAAGGCGCAGTCGCGGTTGGCCTTGATGGTGAAGATGAGGGGCTCTCCGGTCAGCACAGCCAACTGTCCCACCATCTCGCCGGGCTGGGTCAGGAAGAGGCAGACGTCCTCCGCCTTGTCGATCATCCGCTGGTAGACGTGCAGGCAGCCCCACAGCACGAAGTGCAGGCTCACGTCCTGCGCAAAACGGCACCCACTCAACCCTTGGAGGCCACCTTGGACCTTCAGGGATCGAGGATGCACCAGAACCTCTTGGGAGTTTCTTCTGCTCCTCTTCATGGGGTGGTTTGTGTCCTCCAGGGATGATTCCCCCTCCACCCTCCACCAGGCATAGGGCAGGAGTCGGAAGAGCAGCACCCCATGAAAAGCTCCCACCAGTTCCTCTGAACCCACACCCACCTGGTCCCCTTGACGGGCAATGACCGTCCCGGCTTTGACTTGATGGAGCCAGACGCGGTTGTTGAGGAGAGAAGGGTCCTGGGAAGAAGAACAAGGTCATGGAAACCAACACGGGGAGATGAGGACCACCATGAGACAGAGGAGCACCAGGAGGCCACAGGCACTGCCACAAAGCGACAGGGACCACCATGAAGAGATGGGAATCCACCATGAAGTGATGGGGGACCACCACAAGGAGACAGGGAACCACCCTGAGGCAATGGAGGCTGCCACGAAGGGATGGAGACCACCAGAAGGAGATGGGGGACCACGCCAAAGAGATGGGGGACCACCCTGAGGCTGTGGGAACCACCATAAAGTGATGGGGATCCACCACGAAGCAATGAGGGACCAAGATGAAGTGACAGGAGACCACCATGAGGCAACGGCAACCACCACAAGGCCACAGGAACCCAACATGAAGTGATGGGAGACCACTATGAGGTGATGGAGATCCACCATGAAGCAATGAGGGACCAACATGAAGTGATGGGAGACCGCTATTAGGTGACAAAGATCCACCATGAAGCAATGAGGGACCAACATGAAGTGACGGGAGACCACCACGAGATGACAGGGGACCACCAAGAGGTGACAGGGGACCACCACAAGGCTAAAGGAACCCACCAAAAAACAAGGCCCCACCACAAAGCCCTGGGGGGCCACCACCAAGCCCCGATACCCCCGTTTCTGGTCTCACCTCCACCTTCATGAGCTTGACCAGCTCCCGCTTGGCGGCCTCAAAGACGGCTCCGCTCTGGCGACCCTGGTAGGACCCAAAGGGACAATCCCCGGCGGCCGACTCGTCCTCGCCGTCGTTGTAGGCACCAGACGGTTGCTCCTCCACCGTCACCGCCTTGCGCTCCTTGGGCTCATGTGAGATTGACTGAGGGGACAAGGGGATGGGTCTGTCTGTCTGTCCCATCAGTCAGTGGCCACCTCGGTGTCACCTGAGGGTGCCGGCGGTGGGCCGTGGTGTTGCCAGTGCCAGCCTCACCCGGGCGAAGGTGGCCAAGGTGCTGGTGCTGTCCTCCTGCAGCGACACCGAGATGCGCCCGCGCTCGTAGGCCATGTCGAAGTCCGAGCGGGGACCCTTCTGGATGCCTGTGATCATGGGGGGACACCAAGGAGGTCACCAGGTGATGGAGATGACCAAGGAGGGGTTCACTGGAGACTGAGATCAAGGGGGACACCAGGGTCTCGGATCAAGGGGGGAGACTGAGTAATGGAGATCATCAAGGGGGGTCACTGGTGTCCAAGACTGAGAAGGTCACCAGAGTCTGGGACCTGGGGGAGTCACCAGGTGAGAGAGGGGACCACGCAGGTCACTAGGTGATGGAGATGACCAAGGGTGCCACTGGTGTTCACGACCAAGGGTGTCAGTCATGTCCAGGACCAGAGGGGTCACTGCACTCCAAGCCCAAGATGTTGAGAGGGGTCTACATGACCTTGAGGAGGCTCCACAGCTCCGGGGGGAGGGCTCCACAACCCCAGGACCCCCCCAAATCAGCTCCTTCCTCCAATCTCAAACCCACCAGAGATGTCCACGGGCATGGAGATGCAGCGGCTCAACAGCGGCGGCGGCGGCACCGGGCCCTCCAAACCTCCGCTTTTCAACAGGTCCGCTGCAGAACGAGACCCCCTCGCGCTGAGCACCAGCAGCTCCCCCCACCATGGTGTGGTGGTGATGCTGGGCGGGGGTCCCAACACCCCCTTCCCGGTTCTTACCCAGCTCCCGACCTTCATCACCCCCGCTGAGACCCCTCTTGCCGTGGCGGACAGGGCTGGTTCGAGTGGCGTGGCCAGGTTGGGGGAAGAGCTTCAATGGTTGCATGTCCTACAAGGAAGAACGTCCGTTGGCTTTGGGGTGGGGTGGGGTCCAGATCTGTCCCAGTTCCCCCCCATTTTCGCCAGGAACTCACGTGGCTGAAGAGCTCGTTGGTCAACCCCAGGTAGTTGTGCAAAGCCAAGAAGGTGACGCGCTGGAGGCGCACCATGATGATCTGCAAGAGGGTCGAGGGGCTGTCAGCGGTCCCCCGTCACCCCAAGGGACACCTCGCGTCACTTTGGTGTCCCCTCCCAAGCTGGTCACTCACCTGGACCACCCGCACCAAGCTCTCAGGGTACTTCTCGAAGACAGCTGAGAAGGCTTCAACTGGGAGCCGGAGGATGGTGGAGTCCTCAGCCGCCCGGGCGCACACCGTCCGGTAGGGTCGTTGGTGGCCCTGGGTGACACATCCTGTCAGTCGGTGGCCTGACTGGGACAGGGAGGTCCATCCTGGCCACGGACGGGGGATGGTGGCAACTGAGGGCTGGTGAATCCCGCTGGTGGCACTGGGTTTTTGGCAGCTTGGGTTTGGGGATGGTTATGGTTGGGCTGGTGGGGCTTGGATATGGTCATGGCTGGAGGGGCTGGGGGATGGCTGGTGGGGCTTGGGGACAGCCACAGTTGGGCTTGGGGATGGTCATGGTCAGGTTGGAAGGGCTTGGAGGTGGCTGGGGGGGCTTGGGGACAGCCACAGTCGGTCCTGGGGTTGGTCAAGGTCAGGCTGGAGAGGGTTGGGGATGACTGGCAGGGCTTGAGGATGGTCATGGTTGGGCTGGTGGGGCTTGGACATGGTGACAGTTGGGCTGGAAGGGTTTGCAGATGGCTAGTGGGGCTTGGTGATGGCTATGGTTGGCCTGGAGGGGCTTGGGGACCACTGCTGGGGCTTGAAGATGACTACAGTTGGGCTTGGGGATGGCCATGGCTGGACTGGGAAGGCCTGGGGACATCTACAGTCAGGTTGGGGACAACCAGGGGAGCTCGAGGACAACCGTGATCAAGCTTAGGAGGTTTGGGGATGGCCCTGGTTGGCCTGGAAGGGTTTGGGGACGGCTGGTGGGGCTTGGGGACAACCACGATTGGGCTTGGCCATGGCTACGGGTGATCTGGAAGGGTTTGGGGACAGCTGGTGGGACTTGGGGATGGCCACCATCAACCTTAGAGGGTCTGGGAGTGGCCACCATCAACCTTAGAAAGTCTGGGAGTGGCCACCATCAACCTTAGAAGGTCTGGGAAGGCCATGCTCAGGGTGAAGTGACTCTTGGGGACAATCCCAACCGCCCCGCGACCGATACCGTGATGACATCGAGGATACTGAGCAAGCTGTGGACGCTGTCCCCGGGGAACACCTCCTTCATCACCGTCTCCTTCCCATCCTGAGGAGCACAAAAAAAACCCCACCCCGGGGAACTTCACTCATCCCATCTCCACCCGCCCACGGTGACACCCCCTCCCTGGAACCGAACCGTCCCCTCACCGGCTCGGTGAGGACCAGCTCCAACTTGCCCTCCTGAAGAACGTATATGCTGGTGTCGGGTTGGCCGGGCCGGAAGACGTAGTCTCCTTGTTGGCACTGCTGGAAGACCATGTGCTTGCACAGCTCCAGGAACAGCGGCTTCTCAAAGTGACCCAGCACCCTACGGCGGGGGCAACACCGTCAGGGTGACAACAGGTGACAACGGGTGACAACGGGTGACACCCGGACCTGCGGCCTCTCCTGCTGTGAAGACACCGAGATGGAGCAGGAGGAACGAGGAGGGTTCTGCGGCCTGGAGGGGTCCCCAGCAAAAGGGGCGTTGGATTCCGGCCCCGGGGTCAAATCCTGACCCCTGGGATGGATCCTGAACCCTCTGGGGTCTGATCCTGAACCCTGGAGCTTGACTTTGACATCCCCCGCACCCAGTCTGGTCCTGACCCCCAGGGATGGGTCCTGATCCCTGGAGCTGGATCCTGGTCCCTCCAGGGCCTGATCCTGACCCCCAGAGACGGTTCTTGACCCCCCTGGGGCCTGACCCTGACCCACAGGGATGGATCCTGGTCAATCTCGGGCCTGATCCTGACCACCAGAGCTGGATCCTGAGCCCTGAGGCCTAATCCTGACACCTAGGACCTGATCCCAACTCCCCCCAGAGATGGGTGCTGAGTCCTGGAGCCAGATCCTGACCCTGGAGCTGGACCCTGATGTCCCCGGGGCCTGATCCTGTCCCCTCCCCAGGCAGGTCCTTATCCCCTGCATTGGGTGCTGAGTGCTGGGGCCTGATCCTGCCATCACCCAGGGCAGGTCTTGAGCCTCCCTGTGGGGAAAGCTGAGCCCTGGGGCCTGATCCTGACCCTGGAGCTGGACCCTGACAACTCCAGGGACAGATCCTGTCCTTGAGGACTGATCCCGATCCCCTCCCAAGACAGGTCCTGATCTGATCCTGACCTCGGGGCCCAATCCTGCCCCCTCCCTGGGCAGGCCCTAAGCCACAACACAGGGCGCTGATCCTCGGGGGCTGGGTCCTGATCTCCCGGGGGGTCGGTGCTGAGACCCCCAGGGGAGTTGGTGCTAAGCCCTCCCATGAGGGGTTGGTGCTGAGCCCCCCCAGGGGCTCAGTACTGAGTATCACCCCCAGGGGATGAGTGCTGAGCCCCCCCCACCCTGGAACCAGTGCTGAACTCCCCACGATTTGGTGCAGAGTTGCCCCGGCGACCAGTGCTGAGCCCCCCCGGGTCCGGTGCTGAGCCCCCCGGGGCCCGTGCTGAGCCCCCCCCCCCCGGGCGGATCGTTAGCCCCCCCGGCTGGTGGCGGAGCCCCCCCCGTGC